>JACN01144389.1:0-10284 GCA_000787155.1 Scartelaos histophorus | reverse complement strand
GAAGGTTTTAGAGAGACTGGATGTGACACTGTTTCTTTGTTTCTGTGAGCCAAAGACCATGACTTCTGTCTTGTCTGAGTTTAGCTGGAGAAACTTGTTTTGCATCCACACTCTGATCTGTTGGATGCAGTGACATAGATCTGAGTGTGTCTGCACAGTTTTGGTAGGACACATTATTGCTGCGTAGCCTTGTGAGTTTCATGTGACTGGAGTCGAACACTGTGGGTGACATCACACTCACTTAGTCCTCTTTTTTATACAGTGTATGTTCTAATCATAATCTAACGGGGCTTGGGGCTAGTGCAAGATATGCTGACTTTGGTTCATTTTTGGATTGCAATTAGTACAACACAATTTTCTTGCCTTAGCCCATTTACAACATGTACTAGTTTGGCTTGAATTGTTCATTTCTATAGCAAAAATTCCAGTTTCATCACTCTGAAACACATGAATTGCTTTTGTGCAGTATAATACTAAACACAATTCCCAATGTATGCGTGTTTCTATTCTCGCTGCGACTGTCAAAATGTGCATTAATCAAGGAAACATTGGCTCACACCTTTCCAATACACGATGCAAAGTTTTCATCTTTGGCTCGGGATGAAGGTTTGAGTTGCCGACAGGTGCTTTGTGTTTTCAGCGGGGAACAACAACCAACAAACCCCGTGTCCTATGTTTAAACACGTGTGAAGTGGGAATGCGCCGCGCCTATGCTACACAGCCAAAGACGACGCACAACCACATCGCCACAGAGACAGACAACTCAAAGCAGTGTGAGATAAAACAACTGTTCTCCACTTTTGGACTGGGATCAGAACATGCACCGCCGAGCCTTTCTACCTGGAGTTGCACAGAGAGGAGTGTGGTTTGATGGTGTAAGAGTAAAATGGTGGTGACACTGCTTTAAATATGTTCCTCTTCAATACCCCTGTAAAATGCAAAATGACTTGTTGAGAAGAAGAAAAAAAATATATATATATATCTGGTAAGAAAAGCAAAAAATAGCCCTGCATAGATTTTCGGAGTTGTCTTTGGGCTTAAGCTGAGGGAAATGGAGGGGATAAAAATACTGAGTTTTGTTACGTGTGAAAATGTGCCAAAAATAATGAAGCCCCGCTGAATCATAAAGAGCGAGCGTGTCGTCTTACCTGCTTTTAAAAGTTGACACTTCCTCAAAGTTTTTGGCAAGACTTTATTTGCCTCGAGCCAAGAATTCATTTTCTAACATCTTCAATGGAAAAAAGACACTTAATACAATGTTTCGGGTTTTTTTGCACGACTAAACAAACATATATTATTGTTTGCGTGTAGTCATTTTGGTACAGTTTGTAGAAAAGGTGGTCTTTTCAAGTTGAGTTTGAAAAAAATAACCTTACTGATGTTTAGCATTTCAGGGAACAAGAGAAAATGATGAAATAGCCTGGTTTTATTTACAGCTTAATTAAAATAACTGATGTTTAGCATCTATAAACGTTCACTATCAGTTCTATCAGTGTCTAATATTAATATTGTGGCTTTATGCATCTGTTGATACCTGATATTAACCAATAAGAGGCAAGACATACTTTTTTTTTTCTTTAAATAGAAACAGCATTAAAGTAAAAAAAAAAAATCAAATGTGTTAAGTTACTTTTTGGTGCTTCTCGAGGTCGTTATACGATAGAAAGCAGAATAAGTCTCACACAAATTTCTAATCTGAGTTACTAGTTTCAATGCTGTAATCCCATTGGTATAAAGGACTGTGTCTGATTTGAATCGTCCTTAAAGCACCAGCAGACAATCATGAATCATTAATTCCAGGTCAAATTACCTCTATGCAGGTTAAGTTAAAGCGCTGGCAACCCGGGTTCAACTGTGAATACCTTTAATAAAGCTGCAAGAGCGCACACTGCATATAGTTACGTTTTCACAGTTACTTGAAGACATTTCACCTTCTTCCTTGTGGTATTGTAAGCAGTACTAAATGTATGCAATAAATTCTCAAATAAACACACAGAATGCTTGTAAATCCTTGTAAAAAATAAGCTTCTCGGCATGTTTCGCTCGATTTTTGACACCTTGAAACTCCGCTCCGTGCTCCAAACCGCACGACTGATGGTGCGATCCCCGGCCCTCTCAAAGGTCTCGGTGTGATATATTATCAAACCTGTCAGCTAGCGATGATTCACTACATTAGCCAGAAAATAAAAGCTCATAACCTGTAATTTGCGCTGAAAATGTTTGTGCCATCTCTAGACTCGTCTCCCACGTTCGGCCGGGCGCTTATCTGTCAACCCCTGGGAAGGACCCGCTCCCGCCTTCGTTCAACCGCTTCTGGCTTTTAAAGGTCGCCGCAGCAGCTACACTCTAAATCCTCATCACAATTACGGTCCCACAGCGCCGGACGTCTCACTTAACTCTCACATTTTGGGTGGAGTATAAGGAGGTGTAATTATAGAGAGCCCTCTTCAGTCCACTATCCGTATGTTTGCCAGAGAACGCTCGGGAGTCCATTATCACCAATATATCTGTGTGCGGTCTGTGGAGATGTAGGCTGCCCTTGTCACAGTCTGCTCAGCTTTCAATCAAACTTGTCGGCGACTGAACAATGATTTTTAATGAAAATGAGAGGCACTTGAATGGAGCTCACTTTCACAGCCAACAGCGCCATGACTTCACCTGACTTTACCTGCACAACATTGTCATTTCAGACCTCACTTCATAAGTGAAAATCTATTCATAATTTGTCACTGAAACTTGTGGAGTTATAAATTTAAATGGTACCACTTCAGAATAACTGCACTTTAATTTGCCGTTATAAAGCACAACGAATGATTCAGGCCAACTACTTAATTAAGTGGTTAGGGTTAGGAGTTAGGATAATAGTTAATTGTTAGTAATAGTTAGATCAGCATAATTGAGTATTAGTTAATGTCTTATTAAAGGGCTCATTTTAAGCTGTTTTCCTCATCAAAGACATAGTTGGAGTTCTGTTTTGTTTCATTCATTTTAATCCTGAAATTGACAATTTGATGAAGTAAAGGTAAACAGTAGCTGTTAACTTGAAAACTACCACTTCATGACATCACAAGGTGGAAGAGAAAAATCTGAGTGTTGGAGCTGTAGAAACATGTGTGAATGAAACCAAACACAACTCTGGATATGTTTTTTTGTGAAGTAACAACATGGCTTAAAGCTCCAAGAATCCACCATGTGTAATACAGGAGCATTACAGTTATTCAAAGTGCAATCATTTGAATTGTAAGCTTATAAAGATTAAGAAAGAAAGAAAGAAACTTCCATTTGATGTTAGATTTGTTGGTTCATCACTGCATAAAATAATGGCTAAAAAAATATGAATAAACTCTGGACTGTCCAGTTAGGGGACTATGCTTAACCCACTACACCACCATTTATAAGAACTATTTTGTCAGTGTTTTGGAATGGCAAAAAGGAGACGGTAGCTTGTTTAGTTCAAATTATTTCACGATTTAGAGAAGCCAGTGCTGCTGAAAGTGTCACACCAAGCTCCACTCGATACTTTCAATCATTTTTTTGCATAGTGACTATTTGGTCCCAACTTTCCTTTTTAAGCCTGGATTATTGCTGTTGCCATGACAACGGCGGGTGTGTCTCTGAGTCTGGCTTTTCTGGTCGAGAGAAGAGAAAATGAATCAACAGATCAATACAGGGGCCCGCTGGAGATGGGTTAATGTTAGCATAGGATTACAAGCAATAACAGCAGATTTAAATTTCATTAACATGATAAAATAAGCATTGAATAGACAGAAGGCAATTTCACCTATGTGCCACAGATGGTCTTTTATCTATTTTTATTCATCAGTCCAATATACACCATCACTAACCTTCCATCATCAAATCATATTTGTTTGTTGCCCAGAACTGAACTCCTGCCAAATGCATGTGCAGATGGCAAACAAAAGCACATCGTCATTTCTATTTAACTGTACAACCTCTATTATTTCATATAACATTTAACCCCAGATACAAGGTAAATTGTCCAAATCAAGTTAATTTTATTGTAAAATTTGAATGCCGATTTAAAAATTAATAGCAAAAATATGTTACATGATGGCCAAGTTGTTTTTTATAACATTTTAACAACAGTTGTGATTTGTGTTTTGCAGGATTATCCAATCAGAAAGCAGAATGAGCTCCTTTCAGTTGGATTGCCATTCTCAGTGCTCCAATCCACTTAGTTTAAACCTAAAGGGCCTCTCTCTGATGGACTCTCATGGACTTTTTACACTCAGATCCATCAAGGGAACAGTGCGCCACCTCTAGGCCAGGACCACCACACTCTGCAAGAGCTTCTGCCTTGAAATCGTCAGGCAGATCAACTCTGTCATCTGGCTCTGACACTAATGCACCTCACAAACCAGCACTAACGGAGAAGCACTTTAGAAAATGGGGATGACTGGGGGTTGTTTTAAAGACTGCACTTGACGTTCAGTATTTTAAATTATTTGTTGTACTGTTTTTTTTTGCTGCTGATTACATGGACATGACTGTGGACTAGTGTTTTATTTCTGGGTTTTTTTTTATATTGAAATAACAAATATATTCGGATTTTGATCTGAATTACTCTCACAATAATGATAATACTAAAACACTATATTGTGAAATCTCATTCATGTGTTAGGCTACATGTCTTTAAAATACTGCTTGGGCTTTCTGTACAGGTAAAACACACTAGATTTCAGTAAAAAGATTAGGTCTGTGACTGCCAGCTGTAGTTGTTCCTTTTAGGGAGTGAGGGATTATAAAGGATTGATCTGAAGTCAAAGGATTTCACGTACAAAGAGTCTGCTAACACTAGACACAATTTGTTATTCAAGGTTGATAGATTTCTGTGTTCTGACAGAGACCTTAAAGTCCTAGTGAACTCTTAAAAGTATTTGTCTTCTGAGAACTTTTCCATCACTCACATTTTATTGAAGGTACAACTTCTCGACTCTTTCTCGGTATCAGAAGACACGTTATAGACAGATCCCTCACCAACGCTGGAGACAGAGTAAGAGGAAAGGAGTGCGCTTGATCTTGAAAGTTAAGTAGCCCACCTGGTTCTCTTTAAGATAGTGGGCAAAATAGCAGCTAGGGTAGTGTAGAAATATCCCAGGCATGTCTGGTATTTGCTAAAAAGAAAAAAAACACGCTAGTATGTTTTAAATGTAAGAGTCAGGAGTTGTGGGTAAGGGCAGCCATTTAAACAGGTAGCAGTTCATGTGATAAGAAACACATGATACTTCTAGAGCAAGAAATCACCAGTACCATATTTTTCAGACTATAAGGCGCATCTAAAATCATTACATTTTCTCAAAAATCAGTAGTGCGCCTTATAATCCAGTGCACAACCTTTGTTTTGTTTAACCTCCAACCGATTTTATGTTGTAACATTACGGCTAATAACGTAATACTGAGCGAGTCAGGAGGAGTAATATGTTGGCAACATGTAGGGCTACTGTACGAAGCCGTAGAAGGGACGTGGTGAATATAAAATAATGAGCATGGGAACGAATTATAAGGCGTGTGCACAAGATATTAACCCATGCGCACGAGCTATAACCCGTGTGCATGAGCTATAACCCGTACCCACGAGTTGTAACTCGTAAAACTCATTATAATTCGTTACTCGAGTTATAACTGGTGCCTGTGTTAAGGGTAGTTCCCTGACTAATTAGAATATTCCCACAGTATCCTTGTTTTCGTTGATCTCGTTGCCTACACACACGTACACACAAGCTGCAGCTCACCATAGTAGCTCCGGAAATACTAGACGCTATTTTATTATATTTTAATATTGGACTCAGATACAAAGAAATCCTTGATGCACTTGCATCCCAACATGGCTTTATTATAAGTCTGAGACACCTCAAGAGAGTCCTGAGAGAGAATGGGCTATGGGTTAGAACTTGTGCGCTTATTGCACCTTATAATCCGATGCACCTTATGTGTGGACAATACGTATACGTGGACAATACGTATTAATTGTTACTGCGCCTTATAATCCGGTGCGCTTTATAGCCCAAAAAATACGGTAAATAGAAATAAAACAATGACTCACACTGGATGCACATAACATAAAAAATAGGCTCACATACAGTTACATATGAAACATTTGCATCACAAACTGTAAGAGGCAGATTTACAAAAAAAGAGAAAAGTCACTCCCCCCATTAAGTCCTGGATGGTATATGTGGTATTTAGGCTGTGGGTCCAATGTGTTTTGCATTGCAGAAGTCTTTTGCATTGGGTAGCTGGTGTTTTGTATTCACAGCTAGTTAAGACATATTCAAATGACTTTATTATTCAGAAAGTTTGATGACAACGGGATTTTGTGTTTGTCTCAGTAAGCATAAATAACTTTTTGTTGTGTTCAGATTCTGTCAGTGTTGCTGTGGGGCTAAAATATCATCTGGTGCATTTCCCTATTCTGATCCACAGACCAAAATGAGAGTTACTGGACCACATTTGATGTGTGTATTTATCAGGTCACTCACACAAACAGCAGGAAGAGCATTTATTGATTCAGACAAAGGGGAGGATCAGCGGTGCAGAAATGGCATGCTCACGAAACCACAGCACACGGGGTTAGCCAATGACATCAGAGCTCACATCAGGCACATGAGCTTATTTCACTCACACTTCTCCACTATTGACATGCTTGTTGTTTGTAACATCGACATAAAGAGGAGAACGTTTGCAGACTTGACTGTTTGGAGCTTACTACCATATTTTACCGCTGTTCCCTCATTAAAAACATGTCTGAAGAGGGTTTATATGTCATGCATCTTTAGTAATATTGCAATCTCTCTCTGACCCTCTTCTTTACTATCTATCTATTTATCTATCTATCTATCTATCTATCTATCTATTTATCTATCTATCTATCTATCTATTTATCTATCTATCGATCTATTTATCTATCTATTTAAATATCTATCTATCGATCTATCTATCTATCTATCTATCTCTATATCTATCTATCCCCTTCTTATAGTTTGCAGTGCGAGTCTGCTCAATTCTCAGCCCACAAGTCTATATTATCCATTCTCCCAGATGACTATTTTCCATAAACATTCAAAAGAATGATACAAAACCACATACTACAACTTCACAAACCTGATGTAAGTGCAGTAATACCCCATACAAGTATAATATACTCTTTCATCCTTACGTATGTTAAACAGACATTTACAAGGCACCAAACATCTGATTATTCAACAATAACAACAATAACAAGCAACAGCAGACACATGCATTTTCTGAAGGCTTAGCGGGATTAAAAAAAATAAACAAATGGAGCTTTAAATTATGCATAACGGCTTTAAAGCATCTACTTCAACCATTGCTTACTATAAATAAGTTATAGTCATGAGACTTATGGACCCCGTGACAGTATTAGCTCATGACTTGGTTGGTTGCATAACTCCATTTTACATTACATTACATTTATCTGTCTTTAGTGCAAAAGCAAGATCTAGGTAAGTTAAAATGACATTATCTCCATGGAGTTGTAGCTTTGCCCAGAATGTTCCAGAGTGTTGCATTAAACTTATCTACCTCCATAAAGACAAAAAAGTAACCAACAAGTCACTGCTCATGTTTTAAAGCAAAAAAAAACACCTGTAATTCAATAAATGCAAGAAGTTTAATGGCACTGTGGAACATTTCATGCAAAAAAATAGCATCTCCATGGAAAAAAAAATCTGCTGACAAACCCACAATGCACCTTTAAATGAAGAACATTTTACTTTATTTGAGTCGGATCAACTTGACAAGTGAAATAAGTGTGTATTTCTTAAGTGTTGAAGTGCAGTGTGATGTATTTCCACATTTTTGGTACAGAAAGTCTTGTTCGGTCGGTAGATTTTACTTGTCAAGTAAAATTGACTCAAATCATGCTGAAGCGTTCATAAACTGTCATTTTAACTTCCAGGTAACCAGATTTTGCAGTGTTGTCTCTGTAAATTCCACTGTTACTCTTGGATTTAGATTTACGACGTATCTCAAAGCCAGGAGGCACTTGTAATCCATGTCAAGTTTTAGCCATGCCATTTTCCCAGTTTGCCACGCTCGCAATAGCTCAAGCGCTGCTCTCTGCACAGTCTGTTTTATTATCACTGTCAACAGCAATCATTTTATGGGCTCTATCACCTGCTCAGAGCTAAAGCAAATAATTACACTTGTGCCGTTTAAACACTCGGTCTGCTTATAGATGTGCCGGGCCCTATACTGAACACAAATGCCAGAAATCTTTAATTGATTTCTTTGCAACTGAATAATATTTGTATCTGTCAAATAATATGTTTAACCAGTATCTGAAATGTACTTACGTATTTGAAGTTTCATTATTATAGGTGACATTTGGTGCTTGCAGTTCTCAGAGCAGGTTAAAACGTTAAAATGAGGCATTAGAGGTCCTATATCGACACAAAATAATCGCATAAGTCATTTTTTCAGGTTTTTCAGGAAACACAAAAAACTCTCCCCGAAATTGAAATTAAGTAAACTTAGGAAAATAAGTGACTTAGGCGATTATTTTAGGAAGGTGTCGATATAGGACCTCTAATGCCTCATCTTAACGTTTCAACCAGCTCTGGGAATTGCAAGCACCAAATGTCAGCTCTAATAATGAAACTTCAAATATGTAAGTACACAGAAATACAAAATACATACATTTTACAAAATACATACATGCACTTACATACAGAATATATAAATACATACATTTAGGAAGGTGACGATATTA
The DNA here is from genome assembly GCA_000787155.1 of Scartelaos histophorus. Taxonomy (NCBI): domain Eukaryota; kingdom Metazoa; phylum Chordata; class Actinopteri; order Gobiiformes; family Gobiidae; genus Scartelaos; species Scartelaos histophorus. Next base: position 1,532 of record JACN01144389.1, on the reverse strand, counting down.
CACAGAATTGACTCTTGTGAGCTTTAAGTCATGTTACAATGTTGTTACCTCCTCAAAAACGTACCTGGAGTTGTGTTTTGTTTCATTCACACATGTTTGGTTAACAATTGATTATTAGTCTGTCAAAACGCTCTGTTCCACCTTGTGATGTCATGAAGCGGTTTTGTAGTTTTCAAGTTAACAGCTCCATTTTATCTTTGGTTCGGTGGAGATTGGCAATTCCAAGATTGACATTGTCCAAATTTACGCAGATCTGAGCTAAAATTTGTCCGGATGACTTCACCTGCTTGTTTCCATGACGACAATTTAATGCCATTCAGTGGAACATTCCAAATAAAGCCATGCAAAGCCAAACAGATGGCAGATCATCCACCAGAAAAGTGACCTATGAATACCTATGAATAATGAATCCAAAAGTATTACCTCCAGCAGATTGAGGTAGAACATTAATGAGGTGAAATAGGTGATTACAGTGACGACAACTAAATGTAAAACTTGTAGCAAAGTCATTTTCTGTACTTTCAAAACCAGAGCCATGTTAAATCTCAGTTCTGACAGCGCGGTGTGTATATCTCCTAATGAGTTTGTAAAGTGCACAACCGAACTGCACTGTTTACTTACTGTGTGCAGCCGAGTCCGACGCCATTACCATAGACTGACTATAATGTGCCCAGGCCCGGTGGAGGAGCTAAGCAGGACCATCTCCCCCCTGACAGGACACACAAACACAAACACTCAGATTGGAGGCATCGTTTTAACTCAAAGCCAAATATAACCAAGTTGCAATGGGCATTCTTGTTTAGTGCTGAAAATATAATGTGAAAATAGATTCTAGCTGTCAAGAAATTGCAGTGGAGTAAACATTATTTAAGCGACAATGCTGCGTATAGGTGACAGTATAATGGTTTAATGCAGTGGAAAGAGCCTTTGGAAGTAAAATATGACAAAGTAAGTGAGACGTCTGGGGATGATTGCATTGCCTAGAATGCTCCACAGTATGGCTTTAAACTATTTCAGTGGAGATAATTAGACGGCCAAGTTGCAGATATTTTTATACCTTAAAGTCCTTTAATTTAATAAATGAAAGTTAGACAGGTACATATATATTTAACTATAACCATAAATTCTCAAGATACAAATGGGGTTAAGTCTAATTCTTAGACTTAAACTTAGAAAACCTTTTTCAATTCAATTCAATAATACTTATTTCATTCATTAAAACAAAACAAGCACCCACCCACTCCCAGTGGATAAAAGATGCCCTCTCATTTATGAAACTGGAGAAAATAAGGCACTCTCTCAAAGGCTCTGGCTCTAAATTTACTGAAGCCTGGTTACCATTTATAGAGCATGTCAGGTCCTTGACTTTGGAGGTGACCCCATGAGATGAGTTGTGCATTATTTCATGTATTCATGGGTATCAAGTGGTTGACTTATGCCTAATGTTTTAGTAGCACATTTTCTTTCTTTCTGTTTTCACTTTAAGGTATGTACACTGCAAAATATTAATACTGTATATGTATACTGGCCCT
>KN503825.1:5874-26418 GCA_000787155.1 Scartelaos histophorus | reverse complement strand
CTGCTGATTGAGAGTTAGCGATCTTTGTTAATGAGGTAGCCCGTCTCTTCGGGGTCTGCTTACTAAGGACAACTTTGATGGAAAGATTATAATGCATGCGCTGTGCTATCCATCTCCACGCTGTTTGTCCGACTCCATAATTAGGTCAGGTTCAATAAATTTGTTCCCAGCTGAGTCTGCTGGTCAGTGAAAATCAGGACATCCATGCTAAATTTAAGACATGAGTCCCTGTTAGCAATGTGGCACTCATTTTTATAGACTGACAGACTCCAGGGGGCAACGCAGCATTAATAACATTTCAGAAGTCTTTCCAGGTTTTAAACTTGGTAAAATAAATAACATATTAATTGCTCCTAGTATCAAAACTACTACTTCTCACTGACGCACCTGTACAAGTACTGACACCTTAAAAAATAACATAAATATGACAAAGTTGGACCTTTTCTGAGTAGTTTTAAGAGTGCTCTTGAGCTACAAAGGCCAAAGACATGCTAATAAACATTTTTTTTATTATCACTGTGGTACTGACATTGGTTTTGAGTAGTGAGCCTTTCCTTTATAATACTGTGACAACATTAAAATGACAACAAATAGAAAAGCCTTCTCTGTGCCAGTTTCCATTCACTATTTTAAAAGTACCTCGGTGATGTAGTCGTTCCCATCTTTTCCGCAGATGGCTTTGACAGCACAGATGTCCAAACCTCCAAAGATCTCAGAGCAGGTGTCCACCCACAGCTTATACCTGGTACACAGAGCAACATGAGGCAAACGTGTTTCAAAAGCAGATCATGAAATGTTAACAACCTACGACTATAAAGAAGCGGTTTTATTTAAAAAGCTATGGTAATTCCATGGATTGCTTAACTCTTATGTTCCAAGCAGCTATACCCCTATCATAACTTCAGAACCATAACCCTTATAGTCTGACACAATGTTCACCTATAATTACCACTATGTATTATTCAATTAAAATCCAAGTGCTGTCTGACTAATGGAACAATGACAGGAGCATTATGTCATGTGTCACGAGGACAGTGCAGGGCTGCTCACTTGTCAGTCATGGCCACTTGTTCCAACATGGCAGATCCGGTGTTGCTCTTCCAGTTGCCAGAGATGGATGTTCTCCTAAAACATAATACAAAGAGAATCAAATACAGAAACATTTCTGATTGACTTGAAATCTATCTTAGAAATATTCCATTTCACCTACAAAGTTAAATTTTAAATTCAAATTACTTGAATTTAGAATCTGGATCTGGATCTGAAGTCGTTATGGCCATACTGGCTTTCAAATTATGATCTCGCTAGGCAGGGTTGGGCCTTTGGATGGTTGGGTACTTGGATGGGAGACTACTGGGAACATCATGTGCCACAATGGGGCGCCAGTGGAAAAAAAACGTTGTTGTCCTTAGGCAAGACACTTCCCCCATATTGCCTAATGTGATGTGAAAGTGTAGTGTATGTGCATGAATGTTGGTCCAAGGGGCTGATGGTGTCAGCATCGCTAGTAGTACAAAAAAGCACTATATAAAACTTAATCCCTAAGTGCTTAAATGTAGAATATTTACTGTAAGCGGTTTCAAGGCATAATTCTGTTACTATGTACAATGTAATTATTAAAGTTTCTATATTACATAAAATTCACTCTTCTGAGCTTTAAGCCATGTTAGAACATTGTTACGTTGTCAAAAACATAACGTACATGTATGCTTTGTAGTCAGCTCCTATCTTCTGCACTCGGATGTCGTATTTAGCGTCTACAAATGGCTCTGTGGTGCAGTAGGTTTGAGTAATGGCCACCACACTCGCAATGTCCTGGAAGTCACTCACGTTGTCCACTTTGACCTGGAAAACAATGAAATGAAATGGAATTAATCAGGGCTTTTTTAGGTTAGGTGCTGGTGGTTGATTATTCTGCTCCATGGAGATAGATAGTGAGACATGAACAATACACGATTCTAGGGATGTAACAATAACCCAAATATTGTAATATCGTATCTAAGCATATCAAATCTTTCATTGTTATGTTGCAACAAAAGCTAAAAACTGTAAGAACTACATATACCATAATCCTTTACACTGTTTCAGTCCAATCTACAAAACTGTTATTAAGCACATTTAAATGTTACTTATTTGAATTATGACAAAAAGTAGCCTATTCACAATTCTGTTGCTTCCACAAAATATGGCAATAAATATCGTACCATGAGATGAGTAAATATTGTAGCACAAGATTTGGATATTGATGCATCCCTACAAGATTCTGGAAAAATATGTTAAAAAGCTGAGTGTGCACTTAAGGTCCAAAACAGACTTTCTGTTATTGCTTTATTTGGAAAGTTATATGGCAATATGGCATTAAAATTATCTAGTAACTTTATTTGTGTGAAGATAAAATAAGTCAACTGAAGTAAGACAACAGGCCAATAAGCAGTCTCTTAGATTATGTTCTGGGAGTCCTGGAGTGCTCTGTATCAGATTTATCCGTCCACAGTGTGATGTATTGGATCAATACGGGCTGGTGGGAATTGCATAAACACTGCACTCTGATTTCAGCACCAAATATTAACAAGGCTCTAGATCGATGCACAGACAATGAGACGAACAGCGCGAATGGGGCTGAATTTAAAATGCATCCAAGTTTCCTAGGAAAGACCTTGAAAGACACAGGCACAGAGTATGTAGAGGTCAAACTCTGTCGAAACTAGGGTGTTCTGTGTTTAAACCATTTAAGAGTTACCAGAGCATTTCTCAAAGGAGGAATGTCACTTTATATGAAGGTCAGCATTAGGGGAGTAGCCCAACCATGAAGCTAAAAGCACATGCTGTGTAGTGCACATAGGAGGGTAACAAGCAGAGTCTGTACACCATTGTTGCAAAGAGGCATGGCAATTCCCACAACAATTTTACATTGAAAAAAGAGACAGGCTAGGCTTGCAAAGGGGTGAAACGTGAATTACACCAGATGCAATGTCATGATGTTTGTCCTGTATTATAACAGAATCACTAACCACAATTATTCCTATATTATCAGAGGAGACCAAAAGGGGTCTGATATCCCGGGCCCTAGGATCTGAATGGCCCACAACTGCCTGCCTATTAATTATTAGGACCCTGGTAACCTTCTCACCCCAGGCCTGCACATTTCTGTTGATGGGCCTAATTATCAGACAGATAATTAAGCAATAATACTATTTATTTGACTTTCACCATTTAAGCATTTTAAAGGTTGTAAAGGTCCCCGACAGATCCCGCCAAAAGATTAACGGCAAAAGATTAACGGCAAAAGATTAACGGCAAAAGATTAACGGCAAAAGATTAACGCCAAAACCTGGTGTGCCAAGGCAGCTACTGTTCTCTTTTACTATTGTCGATACTGCATTAACATTCAGAGTTATAATAAAGTTGTTGTGTGAGAGTAATGTATGCTGTGCAAAATCTTGCCGATTACTCTAAATTTACATTTATGTTTTTAATGCAGTAGTTTATCTTAGAAAACAAGTTTGCTCCTGTAGTTTCCTGTCCAGAAGTAATTTTCCCCTTCTCTTCTCCTTTCAGCGAACTCAAAAATTGACTTTCTTTTGCAGTGAACTGGTAGTGGATTCTTGTCTGTTATTGCAACAAACTTAGCACATGAAAAATAGCACATGACACATATTACCTCTTTGTGTAGGTCAGGGTTTTCATGTGTATTGTCCCTGATAAGTAAAAAAAATTAACTAAACTTATGAATAATTAGCATTGCAGTTTACCTTTCCCATTCCAGAGTGGGCATGCCCGATCTTCACCACCACAGGGAAACTTGGAGTTGTAATCTGGAAAACAGAAGTACAGAGAAAAGAATATGAATGAATTGATTTTTGCCAGACATGTCACACCACACACACCCATTTTATAAAGGAAATATGCATAAACTGTTCAAATGTCACCGAGATTCCCTTCTTTACTGGGGGATTTGGTAATTTATGCAAGTCCCATGCGTACTTCAAAATGTTCACATAGGATCCTAGTATTTTTTAGCCACCCACATCTTTCTGCATTGATGTTTAAATTCATACTACTGCCCCCTGTTGGAGCTTTTTCACTGCTACACAATTTTAAGCCTAATTAACTACCATAAGCAAATAACATGCCTATAGCACAGACCTGGCTTGTCAAAACAATGATATTTACTGCTTTTTATACAGAAATGCAATTAATATTATGCAGGATTGAGTTAAGCATTTTGGTCCCGCCCTCCACAATATTATAGTTTCTCATGTGGCTCCATGGAAAAAAAATAATTGCCCACCCCTGCTATAGCAGATACAACTAAATTAAAAGGACATTTCCGATTCCGCCTATGTGGAACAGGAACAGGCTTAACGCTTGAAAAGTTAGTGCGATAATTGAGGGCAGAAATGAAGTGAAGGACTGTTGTTTGGTGCGCGTTTTGAGGAGGCTGTGCTTAAATAGTTGAATGCATAAGAGGCTCCCTGTGTCCGACCCTCTCAGCATTCAAGACCACAGCGAAGCACCCATCCTTTGTGAGCTGGCCACAAGGAGAAGAAGCAGCTACCAACTCCTCTCCGACATTTTCAACTCACAAATTTGCCACTAAAACATATGAAAAAGCTTGAATTCACGACTACACAAAGCTCTCCTACCCCCCCCTGCCGTCTGCCACTGTGCCGCTGCTGCCGTTGGCCTATTTATCCGGTGGTGGACCAGAGGAGCAGAGAGAGTGGGGAGAGGCAGGCGGACTAGTGGCCATGTCCCATCAGCGGAGTGCGTGTTTGGGGCTTGCGGTGCTTTTCGTTCTGGGGGTGTTGTTGGAGGATGGGGAGAGCTGCAGCTGCCAGCCCGCGCACCCACAACAACTATTCTGCAGCGCTGAGATCGGTGAGTTTCAATCTAAACACTGACTGTGTAGAAACAAGGCCAAGTGTCCCTAACACAGAGGAGAGCAAGGGCAACCAAGATTTACTACTGAAAATATAATCTAATTGTATCTGATGTGTGCTTTATGTGGTCAGTAACATTACTATACAAAGATTCATGCTCTACTTGGCAAAACCAGTATTATGAAAGGTCAATTTTAGTGTTGGAGCCTATATTGTGTATTTAAATACACTAGGTACACAAATACAGTCAACAATATTAGTCTGCAAAGATGCTTATTCCACTTACTTACAAAATCTAGTCTGTTTTCTAATTTGTTTAATTCATTTGGTACAAAAATATTAGACAACCTACCTGTTACCTGTTTTGCAATATCTTTTGAGTAATAATATATGTTTTGAATGAGTTGTGAAGACTAAATTGGTAAGTACATTCTTACGTACATTTGTAGAGATATTTGTTCTACTAATACACAGTTCATATTATGGATTTACAGTAGATATGCATATGCAATTGTTGAGCATATTTCCAATTCAAAAACAAGATATTCCGTTTTTTTAAAGTCCTTAAAATATCGCCTATAAACAACAGGAAGTGTATGGTGTATTATGTTCTCATTTCTATCCCAGTTTTGTGATTTTTTTTTCATGCACCTGGCAGTAAATGACAATAACGTTCTTCCTAAACAAACTGAACAAAAGAGCGGCGGACTGAACACTGTGGCCTACTTTCCCCCGTGTGTCTCTGGTGTCTCTCGTCCTTTGGTCCTGGTCTGGTTCTGGTCTGGTCCAAGTCCAAGACCAACACTCAGACCAACCCCGGACTGGACTCTCACTGTGAGAGAGGGAGAGAGGCGACCAAAACACAGGGGAGAGCGGGATACAAGTGCTGTAGTAGAGTGGGGTCTCTTTGAAGAGGCTGAGTTCACGAGTCTTATGTTTAGAATTAAGCAAGAGGGTAGGTAAGGTTGCTGTAGTTGAATTTAACTTTTAGACTGTCAGAAGTGCAGATGTTTTGACTTTGTTCATGGTTAGTATCTCTGTAATAACAAGATATACATAAATACATTACTAAAATGGCAATGTCTTGAATACCCGCAGATCATTCAGAACTAAATGTTTAACTTATTTGTAAAATAACTGTCATGTCTGAATAACACAGTTTAACTTAAGTGCCTTGCCCGATGATTGACAGAAGACGATGCTGTTTCTCCTTCCCTGTCCATTTTTTTACTTTTTTTTCCTAAGCAACCATGTTTGTTTTGATACAGACAGATCATGTGTTTCTTTGATTTGTCTGTCAATCACTCCCACCAACCATCAAAACTGCAGAAGATAAGACAGACACATCATTCAGATGGCCAGGCAAACAAGATAAAAGTGACAAGTTTTTGGACCTAATCAAAACTGATTAGGTTCAACCTCTGAAGATTTCATTTTTGGACATGTCTTTCCAAAATGTCTAACTCCATAAAGGCACTTACATCCATCTGAAATTATGACATCAAATTAGAGTGAGAGACAATAGCGTATGCCTAAAGTGGACACATAAATAGGTTGTTTAAAGGGCCAGGTTTGTAAAGCAGATCTGGGTTAACAGGGACAGAGCCGATTTAGGCCACTGTTGTAGGTCACAGCTGTATATACAGAATGTGTGGAACTCAGGACATGAAGAGAGGCTGGCTGTGAAAAAATGCATGTGGTTTTTTCACTGATTCCTTTAGTGACACATGTTATGACCCTGTATTTTGAGATTAGCAGTTAGGGATTTACACATACAGTAATTTACCAAAACAGTTTATTAGAGGGTAGGCCTGAAAATAATAAAATACAGGCTAATCCTGGGCAATGAAAAATGTATTACTCTTCCCTGATTTGTGTAATTTATTTAGAGACTAGTGGTTCTCAAACTTTGGTACTGCCACCTTATACTTAGAAGTGAGATTCAAAGCAGATCTAGATTTTATTTATTTATAACCTTTGGATTGGTCCTTGGTTAGAGCTATACTGTAGCAATGATACTGACAATTTTCCGACCCGGAACAGTTCTGTTGTAGAGTTTTGAGATACTTGGTGTGAATATTTGTTTTGTGGGTTTATACAATGTTTTTCCCTGGTAAGTCCAGAATTTCTTTCTATATTTTTTACACAAAGGGATATTAGTGCAGTTTACCTCTTCCTAATTTCAGACAGGACTGAGCAAACAGATTTGTTTATCTCTTTGACAAACGAAACAAAGGAGCTCATTGGTCATGTATCATTTTGAACAAAATCCAACATATTTCCCCTCAGATTTAGATATTAGCACGATTCTGGGAGACACAAATGGTGATCACACTTACATCTTCATAAAATATAGGAGTGTGTATTCTAAATCCCAGGTTTACAAATTCTGTTATAATCTGAGTAGTACAGTAATACTATTTCTTAGGCCTACCTGTAAATGCAGTGTCCCAGGTCATGGCCTGTGTTTGACCTGAGTATGTTGTTGAAGGAGGTGTATTCTTTGTTAAAGCTGAACATCAGTGATAGCTCATCGGGACAGATTCTCAGCCTCTCAGTATTTTGTGTGTGTCTTGGGCCAGTGCCAAGCCATGCCACCACCGAAGCTACTCCATCCTCTCCTCTCTCCCCTCACTCTCTCCCAAACTCATTTCCATGTGTATAGGGCCGGTCCAATGGTCTGCATACTAACAATATCCGTGTAAAAGGCCGCTGACAGTCCACATTGTGAGCATGACAAGGGGCGACGATTCATCTGGGAGGAGGGAGTTTCTTACTACATCAGTTCTCATGGTTCAGCTCTGTAATATTTCTCTATGCAAAACAGATATGGAGGTGCCACTTTTACCCAGAAAGACGTCTTCAGTTCTGGTTACAGCTCACTGTGCAGTAGGGCGGTCAGAAAAGGTTAAACTCAATCAGCACAAAAACTAGTATTGAAACTAGATTTAATTTAATTTATTTAGTTTGTTATAATTGTGGTATTGAAATACCTTTTGAAAATTTGAAATTGATTTGTGATTTTAGTATTATGATGATACTACTGCGCAGTATGCAGAAGTAAACATTTCAGTTATTACTTGTATGGACAAATACTCAAGCATTGTTCATTTTAAAAACAGCTTTATCCAGTTGTTAAAGTCTTAAAACTGCGACAGACACAGGTATGGAACAAATATATTCTTTACTTTCACTTTGCTTTCCAAACATCCCATTTCTTCATGGGATTGTATTTATAGGCATGTTTCACAACATTTAGGGGGAGTTTAATTGTCATAGGTCAGGTTCTGGCCTGCTAACTGTGTAACTAACCAACTCTAATAGGCTGCAACCAGGTAAAAACATCAGGTATAGCCACTAAAGAATGTTCAAGGAGGACTATAATGTGTTGTATTAACTATTCATTTTCACTAAAGAGAAAATGCACAAAGGCCCTGGTTGATTTCTTTCACACAGCCTCAGAAGTCTCAATAAATTTTTTTTCTAAAGCGTGTAGTGATCGGCTCAGTCTTAACCACTGGAGAAAATGAAGGATGAGAGGCTCTTCACCAGAGCCATTAGAGCAGAGTACGCTTCATAAACTGATCATACATCAAGCTTCTGTTACAAAATATATTTATACACGGACTGTACAATTTTAGCTCATAAAGATTAAGATTATTCAACTATACTCCTGGCACAGTAGTTATAACTTCTAACCAAGTAATTACCCACAGGAGGACAGACATTTAAAATAGAAATATGCAAGTCACAGAGGGACCTATTACCACAATAGCAGTAATGGTAATACCATTACCACAACTGAGTAAGGGGTGAACAAATAATGCACTGTAAATCCAATGCATCATTATTGTTACTACCAGTGGTTCATGGAACACAGTTTGAGAAACACTGCTCAAGAGGTATAAATTAAGAATATTGACAAACCTAGATAGAATATAAATATTGTACAAGTTTTCAGTAACACCCATTTTAAAATGATAGCATATTAGCCAAAGATGTAACACACTTAATACAAACACAAGCTGTAACTACACAAGCATCAAGAGGGGCAGTTATTGGTTCAAAGGTCACTTTGTAATTTCTTTTTTCATTGCAGCAGCCTGAGGTCCTTCTCATTCTTACTATAAACTTTATCGATTGCTGTAGTTCCAATTCTTTCTTTAATACTGTTGTGCTGTAAACCTCAGGCAGTGGATGATAGTGAACTAGAGCCAGTCTTTCCTGCCTCCTTTGACAATTCATAATCAAATGTTTCTGGACGAACAGTGGAGCCGCTAGCACAAAAGCAGAACTCTATATACACACAAGCTATACAAACTAAAACATTTTTTTGTCTTCTCCACCTGTGACTTATCTAAACCGATTTTGACCGGCCGTGCTGTGCTGCTCCTGCCCTGCTCTCACAAAGGTGTTGAAAAATGTGTTGTTTGACTAGGTGAGGAGGATAACACTTTTTCCTTTTCACTGAGGTCAGCCCATGCTTACCTTTCTTTTCAGCTTCATTGAATTTCAAAAGAAGTAGGCTATAATAAAAAAGTCAAAGCGGTTATGTAGTTGAAAACAAGTATACAAGAAATATGTGCACCTCGGATGGTTGTCAAGGACGCTTGTAAGATAAAAAGAGAAAAATAAACTGACTTCCGCCGCCAGGGGTCAGTGTACAAAACAATAAATAATCTTTGTGAGATTTTTGTTTGCTAGGTGGCCCTAGTTGGGCTACTATAAACTGCATCATTGCAACATGGCTCTGAGGAAGTCCCAGTTCAACATTTCTGTGTAATTACCTCCTTCAAATCAAACGCCAGTGTTTAATTCAGCAGGCGCTTTGACAAGGCTGTTTAACTGTGTGTCACTCCCAGCGCCCCATGGGATACTTCAATAGTAGATGGCATATTAAATACAATTCTCTACAGCTCAGTGTCATGTTATAGAAATGACATGTTTGGAGTTAATATTATGACTAATACTATTGTTTGCTGTAAGTATGATGGACACAGAGGCATAATAGTTAGCACAGTTCTATAGTATCTATTGGGGAGTGACTTTGTTATTGAGAAGCAAGAGTTCCCATTTTGCAACATGCAACAAAAATTCAACCAATATTTGTCTGTGACAAGGGCTGGAAGGATTTGGGGGTCAAAATCTGTCAACAGAACAGACATAAGGTCTTGTAGTTTGGTGCACTTATTAGTGCACACATATCATATACATAAGTTTATTGTGTTAGTTAAAGAAATATTGTCTGGAACTACATAACCAAATATTAACTCTCCATTTGTGCGAACACAAAAGGGCTTGAGTCTTGAAACTAATGGAGTTTCAACACTCAAGCCTATTTCTTTAATTATATCTTTGGATTTTTAGTAACACTATATTTGACACTATAAGTTACACATTGAATAAAATACTCAAATCGAACATTATTAAATTTTTTATTATCCCTAAACATAACCCAATCAATATTGAAAGATAATATTGTTATTAGTTAGTTATTGGTCTTCAGAAACTTCAGATTGTGGTAGTTCATTGAAGGGGTTGCTGCTTGTTATTCCGCGTGGGTTCTGGTTTTCCTTCTCTCCACAGGGACAGCTCCAGTGTCATTGAGAGAGACTGTCTCCAACAAAGACAAGAAAAAAATCCTATATTTATTTCACTTTCATGTTTTAGGGCAGAATCAAAGTCACCTCTTGCTGTTTGCCGGAAGAAGGAGAGGCAGTAAATGTATGTGTTTTTTTCTTGACAGTGATAAGGGCAAAGATCTCCGGAGAGAAGATAGTGTCGCCTAGCAACAGCTCCTCTCCGTACATGAAGATGATACAGTACGAAATAAAGATGATAAAGGTGAGAGAGTGGACACAGGCCCCAAAAATATACAACACAAGAAAGAAGACCTATAGCAGTTAAAGCTATTTAGAAAAGTATATACATTTTGTTAATTACATAAACAAAAATCCTAATTTAATGGGACAATTTTGCTTGAAAAACAAAAATATTTGAAAATACAATAATTAACATTAAGCAAGTCAAAAATATTGATCTACCAACTAAATTAATTAAAAGTAGTCAAAACAACTACTAATGAAACTTCTGTCAGTCTGCTCCAGGGCAGCTGTACCTTATCATCACCAAGTAAGGAGAGAATGAATTATGTCCTGTAAAGGACTTTGGGTCTTGAAAGGCAAAATATGCCATCCAATTCATTATTATAATAACTTCCTCTGCAACTGCTGGATTGTATTTAAATGTGGCATGAATAAGTACAAATCACGAACACCATTAAAGCAAGTAAACCAACTTAAATTCCCTTTTCTAGATGTTCAAAGGGTTCCATAAGGCCAAAGACATCCAGTACGTGTACACGCCTGTCTTTTCCTCACTGTGTGGAGTTAAACTGGACTCTAACAACAAGGCCGGATACCTGCTCTCAGGTAAATACTGTGGGGATACAATGTGATTAAAGTTTTTAATGAGAGTGAGATTCTGTGTTTGCTATTGACATTACAACATGCAAAACCATTGCCGTTAATCTGTCTGCTACATAAAAAGCACAAAATGACATGTCTTTAACTCAAACATGTAATATTGCAATTTTAACGTTTGTTGTGGCCACACAGGAAGCATGTGGAGTGACGGGAGGATTTCGATTGGCCAGTGTGACCTGGTGGAATCCTGGGACAACCTGTCTCTGTCCCAGAAGAAGAACCTGAACTACAGATACCAGATGGGCTGCGAGTGCAGAGTGGGTAACACTGCAGTGGGCGCATGGCAATAGTAGTAACAGCAGGAGTCTCAGTAAAATAAGTGAATCAAATTCAGATGTAATGCTCTGAACAATCACATACATAGTTTAAAGTAATTTGCTCTGTCCATTCCAGATCAACACATGTTATAGTGTGCCATGTGCATCCACTGGGGACCATGAGTGCCTGTGGACAGACTGGCTGCTGGACAACAGTCTGAATGGGGAGCAGGCACGGCAGTATGCATGTATCCGCCGCTCTGACTCCAGCTGCAGCTGGTACAGAGGAGGACCGCCCCCAGAGAAGGACTTCCAGGACTTCACTGACCCATGAGACCTGGTGAGATGTACACTTTAAAAACTAAGGGCTTCATTCTTTGTTTTTGACTGAAAGTTTTAATGTTTGCAACTCACAAGGTCATAATAAACCATGCAAGATAAACTAGCCTTAAGCAGAGGAGCACATTCAAATGAGCGGCCTCATGTGGTTATTCAGTGTAAGTGCAGCTGTTGACACAAACTTGTTTTTTCAAACAGAGTGAAGAGTTTGAGCTGCTCCACTTTCAGCTGTACCTCCTGTGGTTTGTGTTTGTGACCGGACCAGAGCTCTGAGTGCACCACACTGTAGAAACTGCAGCAATTGCCTTTAAAAGTTAAAGAGCTCAGCAATACTGCCATAACTGTTATTACAGTTCAACATATGATTTTTCCTATAGGTCTGCAGTGCTCCCTACTGTCTCTGTTCCTATGTGTGATATATTAAAGAAATCTGAGTGTCATAAACGTCAATGGTCAAGCTACAGAACTGGCTTTGTAAACATTGTAAAACTGGTAAAAGTTTATCTCTAAATTAGACTTATCATTGTACATATTATATTTTGTGAATGTTAACATTTAAAACAATTTTTACTAACTCATTCCAAGTATTCTGTCACATCCCAGTGTGAGTGAGTGTAGTGTGTATTTTCTGCACATATATATTTGCTTGAACAAGGATGTTTTCAGCTCTTTAAAAACCTCAGTGTGTCTTTAGGGCCTCTGGTGCACCTGCACATACTAGTATACTATCCTACTTTTTCATGTGATTATTTCAAGATTTCAAGAACTATTTATCCATGCTGGCCAACCAAGATGCAGAGTTGCAAACTAAACACATGCAAAATGATTTCTCTTTGTCACAACTGTGGCCGATGCTAATATGTCCATCCTTAGCGTATTAAAGTTAACCTGAGAAAGCAGTCATGTATAAAAATGTCATTAGACTTTGCATTTACACATCCAGGCCATATGCACAAACACAAATCTTTAATTTCTGTGTAGCCAGAGCCTAAATCTAAGTGAAAGCTAAACATGTCAAGATACGTGATTTAAAATCATTCATGAAGAACATCTTAACAACACAAAAGTGTATGTTTAACAATATCACTGTACGATATATTGAGTTGATAATTGTGTATTATGGCTGTAAAGCTTGTGTGAAAATGTGTCCGCAGCTTCATGTTCATGTTTTATATTGAAAGAAATGTTTGTATTTATGTTCTTTTCTGTCTACATTTTTTATTTCATTGTACCAAAAATGTTGTATATAAAATGTGTTGATGGAAACTTGTGTTTGAGTTGTAGTGAGTTTTCCTTTGCAGAGAATATGATACTGAAGACTCTGACACAGCCGAGTGCACAGTTTTAAACGGGCCATTAACAGCCCAAGTGCCAGGAGAATTATTTAGTTTGTGAATTAAACAGGGGCAGTTCTCCAAGACACTTGGAGATAATGAGAGAAGAGTGATGGGATTCATGGAGGTTCAGTGACAAGCGGTAGGGGTACAGATAGCTCAGATGCTTGTGTTTTGAACAACGGCAATATTTCATTTTATATAATTTTAAGATACTCATTTTTAAACACTGTTAATTTTTATTTTATTTTAGAGACCATTATAATAAGACAAAGTGCATTTTGTAAAAATTCTTCTGATAATTCAAAATATGGACCTGAATGAGAGGTGTAGGATGAGAATCCTTTCAAACACACACAAACAATAATTTGAGGTCAGTACTTGCCCAATAAACAAGGATAAACTGGTTGTATTAGTAATTGGGAAAGTTTTTTTTTTCCCTATTTAAAAGTCCCACTGAAATAGTCATTTTTAGAGGAGCCTTTAATGTACATGTTTTTAGTTGTAGGGGAAACTGGAGAAAACACAGGAAGAACAGGCAAACTCCAAACAGAAAGGCCCTGCACATTCAGGGAATCAAACCCAGGAACTTCTTGCTGTGAGGCTGCAGTGCTAACCAGGGCACCCACCTTATCATGCTGTGTGGTAACATCAGATAAAATGTGTATAACCGTGGTGTTAAAATGCACAAAAACAGACTGACCATGTCTCTGTAGTTGGGGTAGAAGGTTTGATCGATGAGAGGAAACTTGTCTGAGCCCATTTTCTTCTGACAATTGATCAGCTGTGAGAACTAAAGCGGAGAAGAAATAAAACTGTATAAATAATGTATGGTTTAAAACACAGGAGTAAAGGGTCTATGCAGAGAAGAGCTCACCGCCCAGGGTTTGTCACAGAGGTTGTAGATGGAGTCGAGGGAGTTGACAGAGGGCACCCCAGCATACTGCAGACCAATGATCAGGTTCCTAAAGTCCTCGTTCTGAGCCATGCTGTAGGCGTGCTGCCGGACCAGCACGAAATCAGGCCTGAAGGATCTGCAAATATACACAAAATATTAAAGCAAGGATGTATTAAATGTGCATCACATAACTTTTCCTGTAGGGTGTCTCCCATTTGCTTATCTCCATGGATGTATTTCTTTACCTGGAATAGTGTGGTATTAAGTTTATGTTTTTATTCTATTTATAATATAAGATTACTGAAAACTAGGCAAAATATTAATATAAAATAACAGTGGGTTAGTAAAAGTAGTTAACTGTAGTTTAATGTGAAAAGCATATGCCAGGCCAGTGCTAGATGTGCTAATTAATACATGTTGCTGCATATAAATATACCAGCCATACCCATTATGCTGTAAGTACATATTAAAGTGCATATATTTGTACATATGTAAGCAACATGAGTTTTGCCATAGTTCTAATAAGACTAGAACAGGAAATGTTCTATTTGCACTCTGCTCTGGCCTCTGAAAGTGTGAGAAATGCTTTCACGTAGTTCATATTTGGACCACTGTAAACAGTTTAAAATGAACTAGTCCTGTTTTTCACATTTTTCACAATAAATAATCAGATAATGTCTTTAAATTCAGTTGTAAAGAAAAATAAATCAGCATCTGGTTTAATACCGCATCCGTACACATACAGCAGTTTACTCAATAGTAATATCATTGTAGAGTTGTTGTGGGACACCTGGGACCTTGTAAACGAGTGAACGATCCGATCTAAATTAAATGAATATTGTGGCGGAGTTGGTTTTCACACTTCCTTTGCACCGTTAGGTCTGAAATCATTTTGCAAATTTACTTGGATTTCAGTCAAAACTACCCACGAACAGCCTTGTCCAAAATAACTGGGTCTAGCCTCATGCATTTTTAACAAGGACCAACCAAAAATGACATGAAATATAAATCAGGGACGTGCTCTTTGGACAGATCTCCATCTTGGAAGAAGTTCTGGGTCATATATAATTTACCAATGTTATTTTAGGCAAACTTTTGCAAACTCCTCAAAAGCCTGATTAGTCTGTTGATGTGATTTGATATCTAGTTTAAGGGCATTAAACCAAAAATTATGTTTATAAGGAAGCAATAAAATGAATAAATGTCAGATATTTATTAAACAAGTTATTTTATTTTTGCAAGAGGACAAACAAATTCAGGAATACATACACCTTGTTTGAAGAATCAAATATTTGAATCTATAGTATTTATTCCAAAACAGTTCCAAAAGTTATGTATTTCTACTGTGAGAGGGTTGCCTCTTCACACTAACACGTAACCACCACTGGAGGTGATACCTACTTGTCTCTGTGATAACAGATATGCCGTATTGTTAAACATTCAAATGATGAATATAGTGTGATGCTAATGGAGCATATTGTATCACATAATACCATCAAATTCACTTTCCCAGCACGTGTCCACAATGTAATTTCATAACGTAAAACTGATGGCAGCTTTCCATAAAATGAAATAAATGCCCCATAATTTAATACACTGGAGGAGGATGATTTCATTTTATAAAAGTTTTTTTTGCAGCAGAGAAAAGCTCTTTGGAAATGGTTGAACGAGGGCAAAAACTTTACTAGTTTTGCCAGGATGGGGTCACGACTCCTGCTATATTTCTGTATTATGTGAAAAGTAGAAAGAGTGAAAGTGAAAGAGTAAGAGAAAGAGAAAGAGAAAGAGAGAAAGATTAAGAAAAGAGGAGAGACAGAGAGAGAGAATGGCGAGAAAGGAAGAGAGAGCAAAGAGGAGAGAGAGAGGGCTGTTATGAAATGAGTTCTCAGACAGAGGGGAGTGTGTGGCCCAGTGTGAAGGCAGCTCCTCTTTGTGATCTTCTGAATACTGATGACCAACTGTGAGGAACTAATGCTGTTTATATCAATGTGATGTGTTCATTAAAACAGACACTTCGAGTTTAACCACTGTTTTACGTGTTATGATCCAAGTGTTGCAATCATTTTCTTTTAATAGGGCTTTAGAGAAATTCTAATTTTGTCAGTATTGTAAAAAAATATTGTGAAATATTGTGATTTATGTCAATTGTAAGATCATCGAGCTAAGATAGTGCTAGACCAAGTCTAGTTCAAGCTCTGGAGATAGTTCACCCTCTGCTCCTGGCAGTGGCACTGAAGGATGGATTCACATACAAGAATGCATTTAGTCATATCACTCCTGTTATATTCCAAATATTCTCTGGCACATAAATACTGTTTGACTGTCTGTGCATCAAACATACCACAAACTACTTCATTTTCCTGTTTTGTTATGTCATATTAAAAAGTTATGATGTGTGAGGTCAAAAGAAGTTGGATGGCAATGCATAGCACAGAGAAAATGTCTGCTTTGACTTTAAGTCTAAATCAATGAACGAACTTCAATTAAAAAGACAAATAGAAAAAGTGCAAAGGTCCAAGTCTGGCAATGATTTCTGAAGCTTAAATTACTTAAGAAAATCAATTCAACCCAGGCTTTAGAGAACACAGTCCTTATAAAGCCCAATGACTCATTCAGTGCTGAGATCAGGCACTCTGCATTAGTATTTGTCAAATCTATATTATGCAAAATTGTCTCTGATGTGCTTTAAATAGATTAAAATGTTACCTCATCTAAAATATACCAGGAGTTGTGTTTGGTTTCATTCATACATGTTTTTCTCCAAGTCGAATACGTGAAACATAATAAAACGCTTGAAGTGGGGATGTGACATCATATCTGAGATCCGAGGGGGAGACAGATGCACCATTAGTTCTCTTTTGTAACTGTTTCTTTTAATAATGAATTCTTTAAAATAAACAAAAACAGATAACCATTTGATGCAGTTGGTGGGCAGATCTATTTTCACCCACTGGCACCTGTCTAATTCATTTTATTTGAGACATCATTAAAATCCATACTCCACTGATCCTGGCAGACCAAATGTCATCACAAAACACCTTCCATTACTTAACTGTGACATTCAGGAGTTGTATGGCCAAAGATGAGAACAAAGAAAAACATTACTATTTTTAACATACTATTTTTGTACTCACTGGTAATTAGACTGTGTACCTGCTACAGGTGAAGTCACAAAATGTTCACTGACATTAAAAACTTTAAATCCAGTCCATTTAATTTATACATAAGGATTAAGCAAGAGCTGCACATTATGCAGTTTTATTGCACACCATTGAGTCGCAGAAGATGCATGGCGGAGTGGTGTTCATACGCGAAGTGCATTAAAACAGCAGAACACACAAAACCAAGTTGTTTCATGCACTTATACCAAGGCTCTAACCTGAAATGTCTCTCCTGTGAATCTGAAAAGTCTGTTCACTGTCTGTAAATGTCTCAAATTAGTTAGTTTAGTTTTACTCACAGCAGCTGTAGATGCAGCTGATATACAACAGTGATTTGGTTGATGTTGGACTACTTATTGATGTAGCACATCTTAGCATCTTTATAAAAATCTATGTTTGAAGTGTATCAAAACATGTTAATAGAAGGACAGTGTTGCATACCTGACCACTTTGGTGCCTCCTCTGATGACCTGCATGTCGATGTTACAGGTGCCATTGGAGTGAGCCACAAGATTCACCTCCGAAAACTCTGCCTGCAAAAAACAAACAGCTATAACACAAAATCCACAGGCTAAGACCAGACAGTAAACTGAGTAAAATGGAGGAAGAGATGGGAGAGACATTCAGCAAATGCTCAAAGTTGGACTCACAAAGCTGAGAGTGGCAGAGTAGCATGTGTGCTATACCCTGACCCTGAGGCCATCCAATACTGAAGTCATAGCTGTGTAATTTTCTTGTGGAGGGTCAGCATCTTTTGTCTCCATGTTTGTGGAGATGTTATTGTTTTGCCTGGAGTGTGCCGCATTATTAAAAGATAATGAAGACGAACATGTGAAGAATAAATGCACATTAAAAATGAATGTGGAGCATTCCAGGCAAAACAATCACATCTCCATGGAGACCACAGGACATACTCAAAGATGCACATGGTTGAGTAAGCGTGATTTGTTTGTTTGTTTTTTAAATAAATTACAACCATTTGAAAACTCTTCTTGTGAATGGTGGTACTGGGGTTTGACTATGATTCATGGCCCATTGTCCCTGTCTGTGCTCACACTTCAGGCTGTGGCATCTCTGTCACATTATATTAGCTGTGGAACTGTGGAGTGGACAGGCATACAAAAGATTATATTAAAATATCTATTCCTGGCCGTGATTCATTATGGACTTTGATTTGACAGAAATAAAACAAACCATTGTACTATTATTGTGATTATTATACTAATTCTGCAAGTTTTTAATGTATTTTGGGTGCATACCTGTTCCACTTTGACGTCAAAGTCTCCCAGGACCTTCTTTCCTCTGAAAACCTTAGCCCTAAAAAGAAAAACACAGAAAAAAGGAAACGTTAGTGATGTGGGGAAAGTTGTCAATGTTGCCCTCTAGTGGCCACTGCTTAATCTTTGCTTAATTGACGAATGGATTGCTAACAAGTGGATTTCAGGACAAAGTCTTCTGCGCCACAAAAATCTATTGAATACAAGGCTCAAAACGTCAAACACAAAAAGCCATTTCATTTTCTCAATAAAACAATGCGACTACCACTCAGGACCCATTTGCAGTGATGGAAAAAGCTAACAACCAAAAACTACATATCTGGATTTGTGGGCCCCAACAGCTACAAAGTGAATAAAATTACAAGCTAAAACATTATGCACACATCTTTCCCTTCCATATTAATGATTGCTATGGTGATATATTGCAGACAGCACACACTTGAGTTTGTCTGAGTTTGTGCTACTTTAAAAATACACTAAGAAAAAATAAATGTATGCACTTATTTAATTTATCTATACAACTAGACGCTCACTCACAGGATAAAAGAGGTATATCCAAGCTTTAACATCATCGTTGAGAAAGACTGCAGTCGAAATACAGTATATTTTTCATTTTATATTATACCTCAGAGCTGGTGGGGCTCAAAGGCATCTGGTTTGCAACGCTGGTTCATTAGGATCAGGCCATCTGTCTGTTACACTCGAAGGACACAGGCCTGACTATGCAAATATATGAAATTAATAGCACAAAATAAGAAGGCTGGTATTTAGACAACACAAAATGGCACATACACGTTACACTTGCATTGATATGGTATTAATTTGTTGATCAGAGTTCAAATTTATGTCTTGGATTACTTCATCTGCCTATTCTCAACAGTTATGATTATTTGGCAAAACATAATAAACACTTCTTACACATAATATATACTGTAATAAGAAACAAAATCTACTAAGTCGCTTAACGATGTCTTGCATTATTCATTCACTCCCCAAACTTGGTGCTGACCCCATTCACAGTAACAATGCATGTTTATCAAGGTTTTTAGTGTGCATGCAATAAAGAAATCAGCATACATAATATGAGCATGTATATTTACAACAAGGATAGTTTAGGATAGTATCTAATGCAGGGAGTACACACAGGGCAAGTTTGTGAGGCAGTAATGGACAGTGATTTTCCGGGAAGCTGCAGAAGTTGCTGCATTATTTAATTTCAGCTGATGGTGTAATGGTGCTCTCATAAACACATCATGAGCCAGAGTCAAACAAGAGACTAAGTGAAAAGCAAAGTCATGTCATCTTTTTTTATCCAGATTAAATGTAAAACAGTGTGTGGAGGTCTAAGCTAAGGGCAACTGCACGGCTAACATCTGAGTGAAACTTGTACATCATGTAGATATAGTGGAACTTCATATTTAAGACAATTAAGTTTCAAGTTAAAACAGTGATTTTTTTTGACCAAAATAAATAATTAGCATGCATTAAGTAGTGCCATTAGCAATAACAAAACAGATACATATTGAAATAATTGGTTCCTAATTCCAAAAGTCATCTTGTTATTCAGAAATACCTACCTACCTAATATGAATAGATTATTTGGAAATATATTACCATTTGTTTAAACACAGCTTGCTTACTTTGAACCGCTATAAAGAGAAAGGGTAGCGAAGGGTCTATAAATATTAACTGAGGTTGTAATGCCCACTGAGGGAGGATTAGTAAAGTTTTATGCACTGGTTTATGTCAGCCCGATATTATGGTAATAAGAAAATACTGGCTTGGCAGTGGTAACTCAGACCCAAATATTTTTTTCATAGATTTCTCATTCATTGAAAAAAATGTGAATTAAAGGTGAACGATGTACATTTTCTGATTCGGGTCTCCATGGAGATGTTACTGCTTTGATT
>JACN01064029.1:0-12132 GCA_000787155.1 Scartelaos histophorus | reverse complement strand
CACAAGGTGGAACAGTGCCTAAATATGGAGGATTTATGTATTAGAATGCACTTTCATGGGTTACAGTTCCTTTTTAAATGCATTTTTCCCTCTTGTCCATCACCTTCAGGAGGACTTTGTTCCATTCTCGTCACCAAACTCACTTAGACAATTAGAGAATCTTTCTTTTGTGGTACCAAAAACCTCTAGAGTTATTGGACGAAGAGCGTTCATATTTAAAGCTCCATCAGACTGGAACAATTTGCAAGGAACAATTCAAGAAAGATTTGTTTATACATTTGCTTTTAGTGAAGGATCGGTCTGGTTGTATTATTGATGGTTCTCTATAAGTATGTTTAATGTTTATTCGAGTCTTTGTATTTTATCCTATTGTTCTGGGTTTCTGTTTGTTAGATATGTTGTTTTGTGTATTGCTTTTCTATATTGTTTTTGTTTTGTCACTTGTTGTATCGTCGACCAAAGATCCCCCTCGAAAACGACGTGACTCACCTCAGGGCTTTTCCTTAATAAACTTTAAACAATGAACCATGTGTGAATGAAAGAAAACACAACTCCAGGCATGTCTGTGATGAGGAAACATTAAAACAGATCAGAAAATCACTTAATACAAGCCCTTGGAAGAGACGGTATTTTACTTCATTGGGGGTATTAACTACTTACATTTTATTTGCTTGCGTTTATATATTTATTAAGAACGGTCATGTGTTCCAAAGCTCCAGAAAGTCGATTTTGCACGACATCACCTCATTAATTAGTCATTTCAATCTGGACTAGTCCTGGTTTAAAACAGGTTCACTTGTTTCTTGCTCCCATTGGCATGTTTTAGTTAAGAGTCTGGTAATCCTGTTTTGGATCCTGGTTAAGTCCACATTTAATCCTGGCTTTGTTTGGTTTGGATTGTGTGAGCTTCATCTTTCCCTGTGCAAACTGATCAGATAGAACCTGGTTAAGTTTGGGTTTAAAACAGGTCAGAACATTTATTGCTTGGACCAGACTGGGACTTCTGGTTAAGTTTTTGATCCTTGTTTAGTTTAGAATTAAGACCTGTAAGTTTGAAGCTGGTTGATGGTTGCCAAGGTTATTTTATTTAGTTTATTTTGCATAGTTTTAGACCTGAAAAAGTACAGACATTTCTCAAATCAATGTTGTTTGCGCAGTTATACAAAAAGAATGCACTGCAAGGTTAAGTTGATTATTTTCTTTCTTGCTCGCAGAGACCGACTAAACCTGACTCCCAAACAGAACCATTTTGAGTCCTGGTTTAGTCGATCTAGGATTGAACATGGATCTAATTGAATCCCAAGTTAAGGTGGATTTATTCCGATACCAATAGTAAAACTTTACGTATCTGCAGGTTAACAGAGACAGAAAACTGGATTTATTTCGTAAAAATCTAAATAAAATAAGTCAAAACTGATCCAAATGTATTATTATTTAACTACAGATCAACTTTGTGTAAATTCTAAATGTATAATAGTTTTAATACATCACTTTATATTATAATTTACAACTAGGATATCAGCTGAACATATATTTGGAAGCTAATATCCAATACCAGAAGAGGATTGGTGTATTCTTAGTTTATACCTAAGAAAATTCTCGATTAATCTGCTTTCAGTTTTGGTTTAGACCCGATTTGCCCTTATTTTCCACTACTTCTAGTCAAGATGTTATTTGCACACGATTTCCCCGTTACACATTTCCAGTTCAGCCTTGGATAGAACGACGAATGACTTTTTTGCGAGTTGGATGGTTGGAAATAGTTTGAAAACCATTGGAGCTGACAGCTGGTAAACGTCATGTCTTTTGTGGCTCAGAAAAGACGAAGCTCCCAGTTAAACAAGTGGAGACGGTGATTATTTGGTTTTGATCAGTGTTGTCGGTTACGGAGCTGGAGAGAGCGGTGAGGAAAAACAGCCTGTTGACACGGTGAGTCTGGTCTCTGTAATGGGACCATCTGACGGGAACAATTACAAAAAGTGACCAGTGATCCAAGCCAACGCCGCTCGCCACGGATGAGAGGACGGAGACGAGGGGAGGAAATCTGGTAGAGCGCAAAAACTTGAGGTCACAAACTGCAAAGGACAATATAGTCTGGGAAAAACTACAAAAATCCAGTTGTAGACTTAAGCGTGATGCCTTGATAGTAAAAAAAAAATGTATGTATTTCCAAATCACGTCACAGGTTATGCAATGCTTCAGTAGAGTCATTTATAAGCTTACAATTACAGAGCAATATAACCATTTTAGGAATGTCGTAAAGCCGTTTTCTGAACTTATTAGCAATTCTGATACCACAATTTTGTTTTATTGAGTTCTACACATTATCAGTCTGAGGTGGCTCTCCCCGAAAGATCAGAAAATGTGTCTGCGTCGGCATGTTTGCTTTGGGGCATCGCACAAACCTCAACACTGTGACGTGATTGGACCATCCCCTTGATTAAATGTACAGCGGGCGCACGACAAGATGGATTCTCTGGACTGAACCCTGCAAAAATTAAGAGAATCCATCTTATTGTCGAAGGATAATCGATGCCTGCTCAAATGAGTACTTTTGATATTGTTTCAGTATTGATTAGTATCTGAATTTTGACACTTTTGACAAACCTAGAGCATTGTTTCCCAAAGACTGGGCCCAGACACTCAGGTGGGAGATTTTTTTGGGGGTCACCTTGTCCCGATCAGCATGACAGGCCCGACTATCTTATTAGAAATGTTGAAATGTTAAGACATGTTTTGTATAATCGTCTCTGCCAAGGAGATTATGCGATTGAGTTGGTTTATTTATTTATTTATTTGTCTGTGGACAGGTTTTCTCGGAAAGAATTGGACGGCTCTTCATGAATTTTTTACCAGAGGTATATCTTGACCCAAGGACGACTCCATTAAATTTTGGTGATGATGCAGATCCGGACCTAGAATCTGGACCTGGATATACAATCTTAGTGAGATTTCTCTGAAACTACTGGCCGGATCTTCATGAAATTGTCACCAGAGGTAGATCTTGGTGCAGGGACGACTCCGTAACATTTTGGTGATGATCTGAATCCAGATCTGGATTCTGAATCTACAATCTTGGTAGCATATCTCAGAAACTGCTGGACGGATCTTCTTGAAATTTTCTGTGTCCACGTCATCCCTTGGCGGACATCAGAAATATCAGATTGCTCTTGTTTCTAATGTTTTAGCTATTATTTTATTGACTATTTTCTTCCAGTATTGTTGGTTCAATTGAATGTTGAAAAGAAAAATAAATAGGTTACATTTAATGTCCAAAAAGACAACTCATGGAGACTTTTTATTGCTGATTCAGTCACTGTTTTCTTAGGAACTCAGTTAACAATAAAATATCCTCATTAATGTTCAATAATGGTCAAATCCAACTTTATTTTGTGATTTACGGATAATATCTATTGACTTGGGTCGTGAAGGCTTCTGACTTTTAAAATATGGGTCTGCAGAAAAAAAAACGTTGGGAAAACTGCTCTAGAGAACAGTCGGTTGTAAATGGGGTCAAACCAGTTTTGATATGATAATCCTTGTAAAAATTTGTCTTGGGAAGGGAATCAAAGACCGGACAACACAACAACATAAGCGTCGCACAAACATCCACCATAGAACAGAAATAAGAGACCAAATGATGCACCGACAGGACCTTTACGTTACTCTTTAACTTGATTTCCATAACCTACAGTATAGTATATGGTACAGACCTACATTTCTCTGCAAAATATTGATTCTTTCCTCTAACTGATGTATTACATATCAATACCAAAGAGTACCTTGAACACAGGTTTTATTGTACATGTGTATATCTTGTCAAGTACTAGAGGAGATATGGCACCTGCAGCGTGACCTGGTGGTATCGCAGTGGTAGTATTTTTCCCCGATCACAATAGCTTTTGTTTACACAGCATCGGCTCGTCCTTCCCTTAATCTCCTCACCTTTATCTTAGTGGATCTCTCATTTAATCTTGCCTGCTGTCTTCCCTCCTCTCCGAGCAGCTCTCAAGGTCAAATCCTCTCCTCGCTCCTGCTTCCTACCTCCTCGGCTTCCTCCCCTCGCTTCCTTCGTATTACAATCTTCTCTCCATCTTTTCGCCGACGCCAAAGCACGCTCCCGACGCTGCCGGTTTCCCATGCAAATCCTATTTAAAGCCGTCACCTGCTGCCAATGCGCGACGCTGAAGGAAGAATAGGGAGTAAAAAATAGGCCTTGGGGATGTAAGTGTAATTTAAAGAATAGGAGGAAAAAATGGTTGAGATTAAAAGTTCATGCTTAGAATATTGCGCTAAGAATTAGAAAAGTTAAAAGTTTGTCTGTTGACTGGTTTAATGCATGATTTTAAAGTTTATTTCGATTTTCTTGAATTAAAAAAATACATAAAATTTCAAGGTCAAATACGACACATTTTTAAAAATCTGTCGTATTTCATTTAAAAGGCGTATATTAAACTATTTTCTGATCTATATTATAATCAATTATAAATCCTGCATATTTACACTGATGTCATGTGGTAATACAGGAAGTGCTCCACTGTGTTTTTAAATTCCATACGCCTTTGCTCGAATCATTTGGATGATTTCTTCCCTGGGATTGTCGCTCTCTGCAGAACCTAAGGTAAAATGTAGCCGGTAAGTCAAAAACTACCACTTCATGACATCACAAGGTGGAATAGAGCGTGAGATGCAGACAAACAAATGTGAATGTAACAAAAAAACAACTCTAGGTATGTTTTAACTTTTAAATGTGTGTAATAGACCAGAGATCCCCAACCTTTTTTGCCCCACAGACCGGTTTAATGTCAGACAATATTTTCAGGGACCGGCGTTTAAGGTGTGGCGGATAAATACAACAAAATAATATGATATGAGCTGCTTTCTAAGTGGTGAAGCAGTTTTGAGGGCTTCATTGCCTCACGAGAGCCGGGGTCGCCGCATATTATGCAGAGCGGCTCGGTGCAGTGGGAATCTCCTGTTGGGATAAATCCGTATTTTAAGT
Organism: Scartelaos histophorus; assembly: GCA_000787155.1. Lineage (NCBI taxonomy): Eukaryota > Metazoa > Chordata > Actinopteri > Gobiiformes > Gobiidae > Scartelaos > Scartelaos histophorus. Next base: position 7,130 of record JACN01064029.1, on the reverse strand, counting down.
AGGACTCCTGATATTGTCTATTAAATGTAGCTTTCTATTTCTTGGAAGTGTCGTAGGCTCCTCTTCTGTCTCCTGGCTGGGCCTTTTCCCCTTTGCAAAGAAACTTTCCAAAGACGTTTGTTTTTTACTCATTTTGCTGCTCCTGGGTTTTATTTTAGCGGTTCTGTGCGGCCCGGTACCAAATGAAGGCATATATTAAACTATTTTCTGACCTATATTATAATCAACTATAAATCCTGCATATTAACACTGATGTCATGTGGTAATACAGGAAGTGCTCCACTGTGTTTTTAAATTCCATACACCTTTGCTAGAATCATTTGGATGATTTCAGCCACTCTCTGCAGAACCTAAGGTAAAACGTAGCCGGTAAGTCAAAAACTACCACTTCATGACATCACAAGGTGGAATAGAGCGTGAAATGCAGACAAACAAATACGAATGTAACAAAAAACAACTCTAGGTATGTTTTAAAAGTTAAATGTGAGGAATAGAGGAGCTTTAACATTATAGTAGACACAAACTTCTATCTCATACTTATAGAACATAAAAAGTACCATTTATTGCATGTGATCCATTGGTAAGTTGGCACATAACTTTTACACGCTCCGATCATGCTCTGTTCTGATTGGCTGAACCATCATCGCCGCGCTCCTGTGGGTGCTAATTAAGTCTGGAGCATGCAGGCTTCCATACTTGGCTTTCCACCGCGCGGATTTGACCCCTCGACCTCCGGCGCTCCATCACGGCCGATCCCTCCCCCCGCTCCCTCCATCTTACCCTTTATGTGCCCAATGTTAACTGCAGCTTTGTCAGTTTCTCTCTCTCCGCCGACGCCCCCTGGACTCCACACCGAGCAGCTGGAGAGTCTCGAGTGTTCTAATAGCACGACCTATGCACGCCTATGCTGTTGATAAGGCTGTAGATGGAGACCCCGAGAGGAAAACGGTGAACATGGCAACCTCAATGCTCTCTTCTGTTGCTATGTGCTGTAATCCTCATATATTCTACAATGCAGTTCTATTACGCTGTTTTTTTAATGTTTCCTCATCGCAAACATACCTAGAGTTTTGTTTTTGCTTGATTGACACATACTGAACGCACAATTCTGCATATTTAAGATGATTTCTTCTCTCAAAAAAAACACAAAACACACTTAAAATTCCATACACCTTCACTATATTCACTATAATCATCTGGACACTTTCATCCCTGCATTGCCAATCTCTACTAAACAAAAGATCAAAGAAAATCAAATAAATAAAAATAAAATAAAAGTAAATATACACACACTAAAGCAGGCTGAACAAATGAAACGAACAATGTCACACACAAATATGAAATTCTGTGCAATAAGATACCAGTACAATACGTGGAGACACTGGTATGTTGACTTTTAAAGGCATAAATGTTTATTGTTTTGTCCTTTTCTGTTTTAAAAATGGTCCAGAATAAAGATGAACTGAATAAAACTTACTCTTTTGAGCGTTTACCCATTTTAAAATGTTCATAGTTCAGGAAAAACTTACCTGGAGTTGTGTTTTGTTTCATTCACACTTTCAATTTACCCTTAATTATTAGTCCATCCATCCAATAATTATTAGTCTGTCTCAAAATACTTTGTCCCTATGTAAAGTTCAGTTTCAACTTTCAACCATTTCAACTTCTATGTTACTTTTAGTTCAATAGTTACTTCCACTTGTGGTAATACAGGAGCAGAACTCAGCCTAAACATGCAGGATTTGCGTGTTGAATAAAACAAAACCTAACTCCAGGTATAGGTTTGTGATGAGGAAACATTATAACATAGATCAAAAAATATAATATGAGCCCTTTGTGTTTAATTTTGAGCAATATGCCTCATAAATTTAGTATTTTTGTTTACCTATCCACCTTTGAAAACCTGTAGTTCCTTTCCCCCCCAGACATTTATTTCCCTGATGAAGTTTTAGTGAAATATTGCCTCAGCGGCCACTGTAAATGACCCACTTTATCACGGCGACATGTTGGAAATCTTGGCAGCGCTGTGTACGGCAAAGGGGAGATGTGTTTGGTGATACGAGCGTGGGGAGCCAAGGTCAAGGAGAGGAAGAGGCGAGGAAGAAGAGGAGGAAGAGGAGGAGAGGGGATTGACGCATTGTGGCCCTCCTACGGCGTTATCGGCCCTGGACAGACTGTAGAATCACAGGGAGGCAGGAGCGGCATGGGCTCATTTAGAGTGATGTTACACCGGGCGGAGGAGAGGGGGCGCCGCCTCAACCTTCAGCCACAGTCAACAGAGATAGAGAAAGGCACTCTGGGAATGCATGTGCTGCTAACATGTCATAATGTACAATGGAGTGTCAGCTGGTCCCCCGTCCTGCCATTTGCTATAGGTCAGGGCCTAGTGAAATTTACAGAAGTTTTTCTTACATAATGAAGCCTTCTCATTTAAATCTTAAAAATGTGTAACAGATTTTTATGATTCTCTAATTCTGACTTTATCTCATGGGCTTATAACATGAATATTAGAGGTGAATGAAGCGAATGTGAAAAATATTTTGAAAAATCGTTTTCGGAAGCATTTTGATTTTCAATTTGAGAGTTAATTTTTGTGAAAAATATTTTGAAAAATCGTTTCGGATGCATTTTCATTTTCGATTTGCGAGTTCATTTTTGTGAAAAACATGTTTAAAAATCGTTTTGGATGCATTTTGATTTTCGATTTGAGAATTGTGCAATGAAGTATCGCGATTTTTTCTTACACCCCTAGTGAAGTTTTTCTTACATAATGGTGCCTTCTCATTTAAATCTTAAAAATGCGTAAAAGAGATTTTTTTAATTTCGCTAATTTTGACTTCATCCCATGGGATTATAACATGAATATTAGAGGTGTGCATTGCCACGAGTCTGACGATACGATCTGCATTTCACGATTCAATATATCATGATTTATCCCGATACTAAAACACAGTACGATATATTTCGATTTAGCCATAATCACTTCTATTAATACAGTCACAAATGTATGAAATATAATGTATAAAAATGTTTAAATCATCAGAACAGTGAATGAAGCGAATGTGAACAATATTTTTAAAAATCGTTTTCGGAAGCATTTTGATTTTTGATTTCAGAATTGTGCAATGAAGTATCGCGATTTTTTTTCTTACACCCCTAGTGAAGTTTTTCTTACATAATGGTGCCTTCTCATTTAAAGCTTAAAAATGCATAAAACAGATTTTTATGATTCTCTAATTTTCACTTCATCTCATGGGATTATAACATAAATATTAGAAGTTTCACGAGTCTGACGATACAATACTCATAATCTGCATTTCACGATTCAATATATCATGATTTATCCCGATACTAAAACACAGTACGATATATTTCGATTTATGCATCATCGCTTCTATTAATACTGTCACAAATGCATGAAATATAATGCATAAAAATGTTTAAATCATCAGAACAGTGAATGAAGCGAACGTGAAAAATATTTTTAAAAATCGTTTTGGATGCATTTTGATTTTCGATTTGAGAATTGTGCAATGAAGTATCGCGATTTTTTCTTACACCTCTAATGAAGTTTTTCTTATATTTCGATTTATCCATCATCACTTCTATTAATACAATCACAATTGTATGAAATATAATGTATAAAAATGTAAAAGTGAATGAAGCAAATTCATTTTTGTGAAAAAAAATCGTTTCAGATGCAAGTATCGCGACTTTTTCTTTCTTTTTTTATAAACTATCAATCAAGAAGCAATTTGCGAAGAAAAGTTGAAAAATGTGTTACAGTGGAGCACTTCCTGTATAACTGCATTACATCACAAGGTGGAACTGAGTGTTTCTCAGCGCAAATATGCAGGATTTGGTTGTTAAAAATGCGCAAATGAAACAAAACGCAACTCCAGGTGTGTTTTTGATGAGGAAACAACATTATAACATACATCAGAAAACGGTGTGATATGAGCCTCTGAATTAAATCCAGAATTTGAGGTTTTCCAGGTGAAGATTTTCCTGGAGTATTGGTTTGAAGCGGAGTTGCGGCGCTGACGTTGATGGAGCCCTTTATCACCTCGGGCTGACACCTGAGATAGTGGAGAGGATGTGGGAGCCGAGAACATGCCACTGTGAACATATGTAACCGCGAGTCACTTTATGTTATTACTAAATCATCTCTGACAAGCTTCCAAACCTATAGAAACCCACTCCGTGTACGTGGGATGGTGTCTTCTAAATGTTTCTTTAATAATGTTATGGTTCCACGTCATTGCCAATTCACTAATTTAAATATATGTCTAATAATACACACATCAGTAAAACACCCCCATAGACATTAAAGGCATGTCTCAGGGCAAGTCAGGGAAATAACTCAAACATATTTGCATTTTCACTGCATTTATTAAAAGGCTCATATTAGGCTGTTTTCTGATCTATGGTTCAGTGTTTCCTCATCAGAAAACAGATTACGGCTGTGGACATGTTTACAGTGGTAAAGGTCAGTTTGGCTAAATGTCTTTCACAAAACTATCTACATTAAGACTGCAGCTGTGTCACTTTTCGATTGATTGTTCCACACTAGGGCATTAAACATATCTGCATGGAAGACAAAGTTCCTAATCAGATCTATGGAGAGGTGACCTTGCTTGCAGTAAGATTTCACATTTTAACATTATAAACACCTGATACTGAATAAATGCATGATAGACAAGTGCCACACTATGGAACATACCGAGCAAAGCAATTGCATAATCCAGCTCTAGACACAACATTGAGGTTAATAGAGTTACAAATGCATTAACGTTATTTACAACTGAAAATTTTAGTTTCCTTGAAGGTGCAGTGCGTAACCTTTGCGGTACAGGGTCCATCGCCTGCTCATCTTCAGAGATTTTGTTGCTTCGACTGGAATGTTCCAAGGTATGACGTCCCTGAGCAAAAAGTAGTATACTTAAAGTTTATTTTATTAAGTATGCAAGGATTCTGTAAGTATAGTTTAAAATTCATTTTAATTTTGCAAAAGTACACTATAAAGTATACAACAAGTACACTTATTTATAGACTATCAATTTACTTGGTATATCCTTCTCGTATACTTAAAATATAACACAAGTGCACTTATCTATATACTACAATGTAAATGGTAAAATGGTAAAAGGTTCGGCCAACTGAGTTACTGCCGAGCTATTGTAGTAGTTATATATTTTGAGTCCTTTTATTAACTTTGATTAATTTACAAGTTGTCCTGTTGTTATACTTTAAGTTTGCTAGGGCTTATTACTTGTAGTTTACCATTTATATACTATTTATAGATGTATAAAGTTTACTAAAGTATAAGTTTTAGTTTTATTAATGTACAATTTTTGCTTACACTTTTCAATATAAGCCAAGTATACTTCACTATAGTTTATAAAAAGTCAATTATACTTCCTCCTTTTTAAGGGTTTAAACATTTCTATTGAGAATTTATTCCTTACAGAGGCTTCTATTGGTCAAAAATAACTCCTCTCCACAGATCTGAATTGTCATGTAGCGTAACCTGTAACCTGCTTGTCTCTCTTGTGGCAGATTTAGTCTATGCTGAGGAACACTGTGAAATGGTACACAGTGCACCTTTAATATGTTCACGTGGTCTTGAATACAGTGTGTGTGTGTGTGTGTGTGTGTGTGTGTAATATTGGACTGAAATACTACATACTATTTTTATAAGCAAGCAAACAATACTGATGATATTTATGCATTCAGGATATAAAAGCAGCATCTTTCTTTGCTAATCCATTATATATGACCGCTGACTTCCTGACCTATGGCCGGAGCGTGGGCATTTATCAACTGATCAATTTACCCGTGGCACGATCTCACTCACACCGGGTCCCTAAAGGTTGCGTTAGCTAGTTAGCGATTCTGCAACATGTGCGCGGACCTAGCCCCGCGGTCTGTATTGAAACTGCTGTGTTCATGCTCCAGCTCGGGCTAAAACAGGTGGAGGAAGCAGTACAGCCCGAGCGGACGTCAGGGGTCTTAATTAAGTTTTTAGAGCTTCTTGTTCCCTCGGTGCACACTAATTAGTCTTAATTAGTGGCTGCTCTGATGAAGTTGTAGGAGCGTAGTCTCTCGGTCCCAACAGTACAGAAGCGAGAAGGAGCCCAGCTAGACTAAAGTTCCTTTTGGGAGGTGATATTTAATTGGGGTGATGCTTAGCGATAATGTCAAAATGTCTGATGTTAAATAAAAAGGTTTTGGTATTTTCTTTCCCGCTCCTTTTCATTTTTGCGGTATTACTTGGAGGTCTTAAATGTATGAAACATTTTTAGTAGAAGATCCGCCGCCATGTTATTAATTGGATTTCCTTTACTGTCACTGAATGAGAAAATAGTGAAATTTCAATTAGCAACTCCTCTTAACACAATGGATTTGCATGGAATGTTCTGCAGTATGGCATTAGACTTACTGTACGTAAATGGAGACGTGTCAAGGTGTACAAGGCCAAGTTGGACGTCAAACTTATAAAAGCAAAAATAAAACACCTGTAATTGAACAAATGCGCATACAAATATAATGCTTATTATGGAGCAGAACCCATAATCCTTAAAGACCAGCAGGTGGCGCACCCTCCACCAAGGAAATTGCGCCTAAGACCTAATAAAGGAAACACTTTTAATTTTATTTTCACCCCTGGTATGTTTGTATTCGATGTTCTGCATCTGTACGATGGCTGTAATTATTACTATAAAAAACAAAAACTTTATGGAGGTGTATGAATCCATGGAAAGTTAAAATCGCACTGTGGAACATTCTCCGTGAAATGCTTTATGTCAAACTGTGGAATAGTAAAATCCTAATGTTATTCCTCCATAGCATAAACCTTATTTTTATTCACATGAACAGTACAAACATCTAACCAGGTAAGATTAGATGTGATGTGTCTTGCTCAAGGGCAGCACAACATATCCTTGAATGAAAATGGTACCCTCAACTTTTGGTGTAATTGCATGACTTTGCATCAAGAAACCAACCTACAGACATGTTTAAACTTTTTTGCAGTTCAACAGCAAGTGAGGATTTTATCCTATATGTTGCCTTGTTATAAAAAAAAATAAATAAAAAATTATAATTAAAATAAAAAAAATAAAAATTAA
>KN503817.1:7988-21437 GCA_000787155.1 Scartelaos histophorus | reverse complement strand
AAAATTGCACTAAAAACATTAATATTTAAAAAGCACATGGTTTACTGCCAAAAATGTGTATGGGGAACCACCATGCACGATTAAATATTACCAAGTATCAAGTTATAAGAGTGGGCTAGCATAAATAGGCTACTGTTTACCATTTAGCCACGCTAGGCAAAGAAAGCTATGACTGTTAGCTAAACTGTATAATCATTTACAATGGCAAATACTGACAGGAAGCTAACAAGCTAACTGTTGTTAACGAAACTTAAAACTTTGTGAAAGCGTAGTTCGGCCAGGTTTTCAAAATTCTAAACTGGAACAGACCTGGTTCGGATGGTTGTATAAATAAAACTGTGAAAAGAGCGAGTAAAATGGTGCATTCTCGAGTCATAATCTGAGAGACTTTATTGTTGGCGGGGACCAGATTAGTCAAAAAATTGTGATGGTTCTGTTTTAGTCCTGGTTTAATCTGTAGAACCTCTGACCTCCATGGAACCAAATAATTATTTCAGAAATCATTAGTTATTCTGAATATTTTTAGTTTTAAAAGTGTTAAAATGTCATGTGGTGCGACCGTCCGCCCTTAACTGCCGATTTTTAAACTTCTTCTCATTCCTCTAAATCTAATCAAATTTATTTTCGTTCTTTTTTGGCATATTTTCTGAAGTGTTTTGTAGTCCCACATGAAATTTCAGCTATACTGAATAGATATTTCCCTCATAATATACAAACAAATATCATCTGAGCGTATCAAACATCATATTTTCATGTTTTCAAATCTCTCAGCACTTAGATTAACATCCCAACCATGTTTTAGAAAATAAAACAATTGTAAGGTTGTTCTCGGTCGTACCACATGACATTTTTTAAGGTCATAGTGAATTCATGTACATAAAAAAACACTATACATGCTTAATATAAATGTCAAACATAGACTTATACATACCTGTCATTGTAAATATTTGAAAAAGTTCAACAGAAACTAACTTTAAAATTTGCCTGTTGAAAATCCTTATATGTCACTGACTTATAAATCTGACTGTTCCGGGTAAATAGGGACGTCAAAAGAAACGTACTGTCAAAATATCAATATAATAAGTGACACTTTGTCCTACTTTTATCCCATATTTACTTATTTCTACTAAATACAAAACCAAAAGCAGGTAGAGTCCTGATAATGGGCGTTAACAGCGGGGCCGTTACCAATCATCTCCTTTTATAACCTTCCGGACCCGCCTTCTGACGGTTGCTATGCCTACTACTCGTTTCTGCGTGATTGGCGTGCGAGGGAGCCAATGAGAGCGCATAGGGGCGGGTCCGGGAGCGCACACTGAAAACTGCCTGCTGGAGGATTTCTACTACTACGACCACACCGCTCAGGGATCCGAGACTCAACCATGGCTCTGGAGAGTCTGGAGCGGCGAAACAACATGTAAAAACCCCCACCGGAGTATGCGAAGGTAATCAAGTTGTTTATCTTACTATTTGTGGAGAAATATTGCGAAAAAGATCAGCTTGAGCGCACGATCTCGGGTTGTAGCGTGTAAATATATCGAGTTGCTGTGACATTGTTGAATTGTAACTGGCAGCATGTGACATATGGACTGATGGAGCCACGTTCAGACCTGATTTTATGTGTTTTTTAGAAATACAACATATGATTTTAATGTTATTTTGCAAAGAAACTGAACATGCGTGGAGTCCCGAGCATCAAGGTGGGTCAGGGCTTGGCAGGTGTAGCCTACTTTTAGTTTTTTAAGTCTGTTTTGATTATTTCTGCAGTTTCTTGCCCCAAATATGCCTTGTTTTATTATACTTTCGCTGCACAAGTTATTTGCCCTTTATTTAACTATAATTTGATTCATTATTATATTTTGTTTGTTTTATAGCCTATAGAAAATGGAAATAATGCGTTCATTTTGAAAGCATATCCTGCTTTCTATTCAGAGGTATGTCCATATAAACAAGGCATTGTTCAGGTTTGTTATTATTTCAAGGAGCTATGAGTGTTTGCTTTATAATGCTCATAATGGTTCAAACAATATTATTACATGGCTTATTTATTTACCCTGTAGGAGCAAAGTAAGAACAGCGTGCAATTTTATTTTGTTTTTGTTATTTTATGTGCAGTGTTGGGAAAAATATTTTAAGAATGTGTGTAGTTACATAAAGTACTGTTTTCTGAATACTTAGCGGACTTAAATTAAGTAACATCTATTTTATTATTATTATATTGCATTATGGTAGATGCAACATAGGATTAAAATAGCTTTATCTATACCACACAGTCCAAACTTAAATTGTATATTCAAATACTGCAATGTATTCCCCTTTTATTTATTTATTTTTAGGAAAGTAATGTTCTGAATATCAATAAATGAAAGACTAACTGTCCTAGGGTTGTCAGAAGTATTGAAATTCAGATACTAATCAATACTTAAACTACTATTGAAACAAAATACTAATTTGAGCAGGTATTGATGCTTAAAAAGTCACATTTACAGGACATAAATAAACCTTTCTTTAAGCTTTAGAATGATGTTGAACTTTATCAGAACAATTATAAGAGCACATAGACTAGTATATGCCCTTGGACCACTATGGATCCTACCTGGACCTAATATAAAGAAAATATTATGATTTAATGTTGAAAATCACGTTGTACTGTCATATTGTATTGCATTGTAATATTGGAATCAGTATTAAGTATCGAGTTTATTCCTTAGTATTGAAATCTAGGTTGAAATTTCAGTATCGTGACACTAAACTGAACCAATTAGTTACTCAAAATGACTGCTCTGAATACTGCCTTTTAGCTACTTCCAAACACTGACTGTAAAAATATGCATGTATTTGAATGCTAGTTTTAAATTCAAATTCATTGATAAGTGGATACAGACTCAGGATAGAGCAGGCACAAGGTTATAGGAGCATTATTTATCTGTATTAAACTCTACCTCTGCACTGTCGGGCTTCTTCTTTTTTCTTCTTCGTGGTATTTGTGGCCACATTGCTTCTTTGCATTTCTTGCCCGTCAGTCACTTCCAAATCTCGTCAAAGTAACCCCCTAGGAATTCCCCTGAAGTTGTCTTTTGATATCTTGCTTTATTTCCTTCTGCTGGGTCTATTCTTCGTGCATCTGCTGCCTGCAAACTTTTATACTCGCTCAAATGTTGGAAAGCAGGTCTCCAGAAGTAATCGGAATCTATCGAAATTGCGAGAATGGATGCAATTAGCAAAATTTTTGAAGTACTATCATTTAATTTCCTTCACAAACCACAACATATCCAGTGTTAGTCTACATAAAAGCTGCTAACCCTATAGTTTACAGCTGTACTTCTGTGTTCTGAAACGTGATTCTCGTATTAGTTTGTCAGTTCCCGTTTCAGCCTTTTCTCAGTTCTTCTGGATGTGAACTTAAATCGCAAATCTACTTGCGATCTTCATGCATGATAGTTTTCTTTTCGCAGTATAATCTTAAAGTCGTATATCTCCATGGAGACAAATTGAAGCCGCTCTCAAGCCAAATTACAGGTCTGATCTGTGCAGAGGCAACACATGTTTTACCGAGGTATTTTTGAGCAGTAAAGCATTGTAATTGAATAGACGTTTAATGGCATATTGCGTAAGATTCCAGGCAAAGCGATAACGTGGAGACAAACAGGTGACGGACTGTCCACCAGAAAAGCTCCACAGTGCACCTTTTAACTTGAAGGAGGCAGAGCTGTTCATTCCCCTGAGCTGTTGACTGTCAGTGAGCTCGTTTTAATGATGAGTTACGCCAATGATGAGTGTGTAATGACCGTACTGGGGCTTTGTGGTTCAGTGGTAAACATGTGCATCATACCACTCAGTTTAAGCTGTATTAAAGTTATAGTAAACTACTTTCGCTGAAGTATTATTAAAGGTCTTAGAAAATTGACTCTTGAAAGCGTTAATTCCTGTTTTAATGTTGTTATCTCATCAAAAATAGACGTGGAGTTGTGTTTTGCTTCATTCACATGTTTGAGTAACTCTTTATTATTAGTCTGTCTACGTGGCCAAAGCTTAAAACGCACCGTTCCACCTTGTGATGTCATGAAGCTGTAGTTTTGAATTTTAATTTAAATCTATTTCCTAGACATGCAGCGTACAGGACAGTTTCGCTCACGTCCCTCTTCACCCCCTCATATAGTTTTTATTTTATTTATTTATTTGTTCATTTCAATCATAAAGCATAATAACAACAACTGTGACACAGTTGACAGATGTTGTCAACTGTGTCATGATATCGGAAAACAAATGAATGAAAAGGAGCAGAAGGAAGAGTCATCTTATGTGATCTGGCCCTTTTTTCCTTATTCCAGACAATACATCAACACAGACAGTCACTTCAAAACATTTCAAATCGGCACATTTCATTTCTGTCACAATTAATCATCAGCTGCAACCAGAGATCGTCACTTTCTTGCGCAACACTTTGATTTCTTTTTCAATCAATAGCAGCGACAGTGGGTTTTCAGGTGAGCTAACAGAGCCGTTCTAAAGGAGCCCAGAGAAGCTTCGAGACCTCGGTGATGGAGGCAGATTATTCCAGTCTGAGCGAACCTTAAAGCGAAATCCCCTCAGACCTGCCTCCTTACGAATGAGAAGTACAGTAAAAGTTATATACTGAGAGTAGGTTGTAGTAGATTTGGCAAGAAAACATTTCAGATATGAAGGAAAGTCAAAATAAATACATTTAAACCTTTTTTTTCTACCTTTTTGGATAGTCAAGATTGGAAATTCCAGGACTCAAATGATCCAAGTGATTCAAGTTAACGTGTATGGAGTTTAAAAACACAGTGGTGCTCTTCCTGTGTTTCCACGTGACATCACAAGGTGGAACAAATCATTTTCTGTTTGAGAGAAGAACTCAAGAGCCTAAATATGCAGGAGTTGTTTGTTAAATATTTGTGAATGAAACAAAACACAACTCCAGGTCTGTTTTTGAAGAGGACATTATAATTTAGATTAAAAAAATAGCGACTACGGGTTCATTAAAGGTGCACTATGTCACTTTTTGGTTGGGGTCCATCACCTGCTTGTTTCTATGGAGACGTCACTGCTCTGTCTGGAATGTCCCACAGTGTGACATTAAACAGCTCTACTTTACATTTTTCAATTACAGGTGATTTTATTGCCCAAAAATACCTAGAAAAACAGGCATTCTGACTGTGAGCGGGTCGCTTCTCCACAGATCTGACTTGTAACTTAGTCTGGTATGATCTCGGTTAGGATACAAAGCTTTAATGCCATACTGTGGAACATTCCAGGCAAAGCAATAACATCTCCACGGAGAAAAACGATTTAACGAACTCTCCACCAGAAAAGTTACACAATGCACCTTTAACTTTTTCTTTCTTTCTCAGTAACTTTTTGTTGTTTTTCAGTTTTATGATGACGGGCGTGTTACTTTTAATGTCTCCTTTGGTTGTTTGAAAGCTGCAGTGAAGCTTCTGTACTAAACATGGGACATAAACTGAGAAGTGCATTTCCAGGAGTCCTGTTTTGCATTTAGATTTGTTTGCGCTCGATCGCTCTCGTTTCATCCCCGCGCGATGACCTGCTGTAGTCCCCGGACACGCTGCCGGACACTCAAACCCACCACAGCATTTTGGCGCATACCCCCCGTGTTAGGGCTGCGCAGTTAATCGAATTTTAATCAAATAAGGATCCAATTGTTTCAAACGAGCAATGACCTGCTTGGGGCTTTTTAACTGAGAGGCCCATTCTCTGTCAGTAAAAGCATGTGGTTTGGAGTTGAGACTTTAGAATAACTGTGTAACTTTTCTGGCGGAGGGTTTGCCACCTGCCTGTCTCCATGGCAATGTTAGTGTTTCAGCTGGAATGTACCACACTATTGCATTAAACTAAGTCTTTTCTTCATTTATTAGATTTCAAGTGTTTCTTTTGCTAAAAATACTTGATAGTGTATCCATTTTTACTAAGAGCTGGGACTTTTCTCCACAGATCTGACTTGTAACTTGGCCTAGTGGAGTTAGATATGGAGTTAGATACGTTTAATGCCATAATGTGGAACTTTCCTGACACTTCCACAGAGACAAGCAGGTTCATGAGGAAAGTTAGAAAAGTATAAAAATCGCACCTTTTAATAAAATCATATTTTTGTATCTAATATTTTAAGAAATTAAGACAGAATGTAGTAAAAATATTGGAGCTCTATAATGAAATTGTACCAGGAAATATATTTCAAGGGTATTTTTTAAACTTTACGGCTTCATATTTTGCCTGAGGATACTTCCATCTGCTTTGGCTGCCCTTCTCCTCTGGCAAAAGTTTAAGCAAGAGTCAGTTTTACATTTTTATTCTAATTAATGCAAAATCTTACATCAAACACTCAAATTAGAAGTCAACATCCCCGATACACAGTGGGCCTAATATTAGCGAGACGTTGTTTGTTATGTAATAGATCCTGCGTCCTGCTTCCTGCCTCATATTTCCTGGCTGTGGCGTTTGGCCCGGTTGGCTGAGATCAGGGACGGCCTCGCTCTGCTCTGGCTCCAGACGAGAGGCTGCACATGTATAATTCAGTCAGCTCCATATTATGTGTTGAAGAGCGGCCAATCAGAACGCTCCAAAGCACCGCGACGATTAGGAGGAGTAAGAGGACCTGAGTGGATGAGGAAAGTGGAGTCAGGTGGGACGGGGAGAGAGAGGAGGAGGTGGGGATTCTTGGTAGTAATTAGCAATGAATTAACTTTTGTATTGATCTATGCGTATTTAATTTTGCTTTAACGTTTTCTTATTAAAGCTGCATTGTGAGTTTGTTCTGTTGGAGGATCTGTGAAATGCTATTCTTCGTGGAAATGTTATTGTTTTGTTTGGAATTTTTCACAATATGGGATTGAGTCGATTTTCATGGAGACCAAACCAGACCAAGTTACAGGTCAGATCTGTGGAGAGGCCCACCAGCTCACAGTCAGAATGTGTATTTGTCAAGGTATTTTTGAGCTATAAAACCACCTGTTACTGAATAAATGTAAAGTAGAGCTCTTTAATGTCACACTGTGGAACATTCTGGGCAGAGCAGTGTCATATCCATACAAACAAGCAGGTGACAGACCCCCAACCAAAAAGTTACATAGTGCACCTTTAAAGACTCCTTAATCGCTATTTTTTTTTTATCTAAGTTAAAATGTCCTCTTCAAAAACAGACTTGGAGTTGTGTTTTGTTTCATTCACACAGGTTTAACACACAAACCCTGCATATTTAGGCTGTGTTCTTCTCTCAAATTGAAAACACTCTGTTCCACCTTGTGATGTCATGTGGTGATACAGGAAGTGCTCCTCTGTGTTTCTAAACTCCATACACCTTCACTGGAATCATTTGGATAGTTTCAGTCCTGAAATTGCTGAATAGTTTTTTCACTGTAAAGCACTTTGTTACATTTTTTTGTATGAAAAGTGCTTTATAAATAAAGTTTGTTTGATTGATTGGAACAGAACATTTTGAACTTTGGAGGTTTAGACAGACACATAATAAAGGATTATTCAAACATTTGAATGAAACAAAACAGTTTTGTCTGCTGCATGTTGTCTGAAGCTTATTACTGTGCAATAAGCAGGAAGTGCACATTAGCATGCATTCTAGTGGGGGTCTGTCACCTGCTAGACACTATAGAAATGTTATTACTTTGTCTATAACATGGGAGACAAGCTGGTTACAGCACTATGCTACATTACAGTTCAGATCTGTGGAGAGTCGCTCCCATTCACAGAAGATATTGTGGTATTTTTGAGCAATAGAAATACCTGCAATGAATAAACGTTAGCTCCAAATGTTTAATGTTTAATTCCAAGGAAAGTGTCAGACTGTCCTCTAGAAAAGTTGTGCAGTGCACCTTTTTAAGTTTTCTACCAAGAAGATGCAGGCGTCACAGCTAATTAACCATTTTTATCCCCCCTGTTACTTAACTTTTCCATTGACCTTTACGCAATTCAGATCACATTGTTATGTCCCTAGTGCCACATTTCACATTGTCTTTTAATGCTCCCACAAGTGATATACATAATAAACACCATAGATATCGAGCGGTCGAGCCCGTGTTCAGTCCTTTGGCAGGCATTAATATCGCCGCCATCTTGGTACAGGGGTTCCATGGTCTAAGTAAAGTTTTTCACAGTATTAGAGAAGATGCTGAACTTTGTGCCAGATTCAATGTGCAAACGAGCGGAATAAGGACCAAAGACTGAACCCAAGACCGAACCCAAGATCGAACCCAAGATCGAACCCAAGCCCGAACCCAAGCCCGAACCCACCCGAACCCACAAGCCCGAACCCAAGCCCGAACCCAAGCCCGAACCCAAGCCCGAACCCAAGCCCGAACCCAAGCCCGAACCCAAGCCCGAACCCAAGCCCGAACCCAAGCCCGAACACCCGGACTGAACCCGGACTGAACCCGGACTGAACCCGGACTGAACCCGGACTAAACCCGGACTAAACCCGGACTAAACCCGGACTAAACCAGGACTAAACCAGGACTAAACCAGGACTAAACCAGGACTAAACCAGGCCTAAGAATGCGACTTGGTCCGTGGGAAACGCAGATATCTCCTTGTCCCAGATCGATGTTGATTCATTTAAAGCAGCATTACCCAGTACCAAGATGGCGGCTGGTTTCAATAGTCAATAGCAATAGTCAATACGAGATCTACCATTTTACATCAATGGGGGTGACTATTGACATGTCAATGGGTGTTTTCAAGAAGTTTTCAATTTAAACTACAATTCTTTCAAAGCAGAAGGTTACTTATTTTAACAGGTAATACAAAAATGATCTTTAATGGTCACTGGGTAAAGGTCACATTCTTGTATTTTTATCTGTGCTCAGTTTGGACTTTCAAGGCGTAATGACATTTTCTGTAAAGGTCGATCTGGGTCACTGAAGAATTAATGAAGTCAGATCTATGTTTCTGTGGATACAGAGCTGGAAACGATTCTGTCACAAGAAAGGTAAATATACATATAATTCATTTACCCCTGAACTAAATGAGGCCAATATAATAACTGGGGCTAAGAGCAGAATCCTTATATTATGCTAAATGGATTCTTGGCAATTCCAGGTCTGAAATTATGGAAATGATTCTAGTGAAGGTCTATGGAGTGTTTTCTATTTGAGCCTGAATATGCAGGATTTGTGTGTTTAAAAATGTGTAAATGAAACAAAATATAACTCCAGGTCCGTTTGTGATGAGGAAACAACATTACAACACATCAGAAAATGGCGCAATATAGACCGTTTAATTTATGACTCTCAGGACTGTGTCTGTGCTGTAGAAGAACCGGTCCCAGAGTCAACAGCACTTGTCCTGACACGAGCAAATAACTATTATATTCTATTTGCTGAACAACCAAATTAACTTGTCTAAGCCAATGTATGTCCTGGAAATAAAATCAAACACCTCAGGCTCGTGGATGACTTGCTGTTAGTCTATTTTTTTGTGTGTGTTCAGGGATTGTGATGCCAGTGATTATTATGATTACTTTTTTTAATGACTTAAAGCAGATCTATTATGCAAAATCTACTTTTCAGAGCTTTGATCCATGTTATAGGTGTTTATAGTTTACCCATTCGAAGTTGTATTTGGAGGGATTTGTTCATGTTTTGTCAATCTTCAGGCGCCATATTGCCGATCAACCCCTGCCACCTGCACATGCCCAAAGCCCTGTACTTTATTCTCCAATTTTATTTCTGCAGTGTTGTGTAATCTGGTACAAATGAAAAAAGAAAATCTACTACTACAACTGCTAGCTTAATGTGCTGCTATCTATAGACACTGTCTTTATTGTGATGACTAGTTTCTTCATTTTTAGATGAATATTGGGATTTAAATGTGCAAATTATAACACAATGATCCATGGATGTCGTAGATTATAGCTATATAACAGACACAAGCACTATTCTATTCTATTTGTCTATTATGGCCGGACTGATATGAATATTTTTGGATCCAACATGACGGGAGTTACATTGGAGTTGTCGATAGCCAATATAATAGCCAATATATTTGGAGATTTTAAAACTCACTGTGAATCTTCAGCTCATTATAAAACTTAGGTTTGACTCTGTTAGATTTAATAGAACTCAAAATCTAATAGAGAGAAATATTAGGATATTTCTCTGTGGTTTCTCTGATCTCTCTGTGGTTGAATTGAATGAACGCAGTATAGAGTCCACGTGGGCATTTCATTATAAAGTTTAGATTATCAGCCCATATTGGCAAGATTTAGGCCGATATCTGATTTGTCTCCAAGTGCCCATATTAGCCGATAATTTTGGCTAATCAATATATGTTGGGCCCTATTATCTGTTATTACCTATTATCTATTATGTTTTAGGTCTTCATTGTGATCCATTATGATTACCAATTAACCAGTGAATTAGACGTTCCCACACTGCACCTCTTCCCTGCTGCTGTAACATTACGTTTTCACTGTTGGACCTGCTGACCACAGACAAAGATGGCCGCTGCCTTGTGTCACTGTGGCTCTGACAAAAGCACATTGAGACTGGACACAATGGACAGGGCTCAGTCTGTTCATCTCTCTCCTCTGCGCTGCTCTTCTGTTGCTTTACTACTTACAACTGTTTTTCACTCAAGAATCCAAGCACACAGTCCAATTGGTGATTTTCCTTTCCAGCTAAAACCGCACGCTTTTCCAAAACTTTACAGACATTTGGGTTTGAAACTAACTTTTTTTGGCACACCCTGGATGATCAGGATCTAGGCCTGCAACAATAACAGATTTTGCTCGCTAATGTACCAAGAAATAATTGCGATAAATGATAATATTCACATTTTGAGGCCATTTTCAACTAATATAATGACAATGACAAAACAAACAAGCGTGCAAATAGAAATTGTCCGGAAAAGTTACTGAGCTTTAAAGTTGTCATGCGATTAATTGATTTATAATTATCATTACAGGCCTCGTGGGGACAGCTCGTCTTTTACATGTTCGTTTTTTTCATTTTGTATTATTTAAGAAGCTATAAAATTAGTTCAGTAACATTTGTATGGATATTTAATTGGAATTGTGTATATTATATATGTGTGAGCCTTTCCTTTGTGGATCAGTAAAGTTCATCTTAAGTCTAAGTCTTAACATCCCCATGAGGACACCAGAAAAGTTATGCAATGCACCTTTAATGCTCCTGGAGTGGTTTTCGATTTCCACTGTGGACAGAATCCTACTTTTTAACCACGTTTTGCAAATCTAATCACACAATATTTATCAGAAAAAGCTCAGACGGTGAAGCGCCCCACTGGTCGGCCACGGCAGGTGAACCCAGGAGACCGTGGCAGAGAAATCAGCCTTGACACAAAATGATCTCTGCTCCTCCACGCTCGGCCAAAACACATTTAAAGGTAATGGAGAAGGACAGAGCATTAGATGTGCAGTGTGCAGAGTCACCCAGCTCGCCCAGCCTCACGCTTCACTGTATCCTCATGTGCCCCAGACCTCAGCACTGGAGTTTAGATCATGGGTTTGACCACAGCTATTTTTATAGTACAATGAAACTGGACTTCGTATTAAAATAAGATCATGTAAGAGACTTCACTGGGGGAAAATGACGGCTAACTTAAGGTCCTGTATTACACAAAACTGACTCCTCTGAGCTTTAAGTCGTGTTATAATGTTGTTACCACTTCAGAAACATACCCAGCTCTGTTTTGGTTCATTCAAACATGTTTTAGTAATGCCTTATTATTAATTTGTCTGCATCTCCAAAACTTAAAATGCTCCGTTCCACCTTGTGATGTCACAGAGTGGTAGTTTTCAAGTTAACAGCTACGTTTTACCTTTTAGTTTCTGTAGAGATGGACAATGCCTGGACTGAAATCATCCAAATGATTCTGCACAGCAAAAAGTGCAGTGTTAAAATTGACTCTCACAGAATCAGTTTTAACATTTTCCCAGGGTTTATATGAGTCCAATCTGGTCTAGAGTTAAATTAACATTTTTGAAAATGCAGATTAAATGACATTGGACCAAACTTCCTGTTAAATCCCCGAAATCAAGAGTCATATTAACGTTTTGAGAGGAAACGGGTAACACTTTATTGGGTTATCTTGAGCTTTAGCTAAATAACACACTGGTGATTTAATTTTACATTTTATTTTAGGTAATTTAAGAAGAAATTGTGTACAAAACTGGTACAAACTGGTCTTCTCTTGCTGGGGTTTGAATTGGTGGATGGGAGGTGCAAAATTAACACTAGTGGAAGCTGAATTAACTCCAACCACATCAACTCCAGCAGATAACTCGAACTCCCATTAGGGTTAGTGAACTTTCAAATAGTTAAAATATCACTTTTTGTGTTAAAAACAACTCATATTTTCAACAAATATTTTACCCTGGAATTTTAACCCTCCACTTTAAGCTGTGCAGGTGCATGGAGTTTAAAAACACAGTCGAGCACTTCCTGTATCACCACATGACATCACAAAGTGGAACAGAGTGTCTAAATATTCAGGGTTTGTTTGTGATGAGGAAACAACATTATAACAGTGATCAGAAAACAGTGTAACATGGGGCCTGTGGGCCCTGAGTCAACAAATTGCATCAAACAATATTGCGTTACCTCAAATGTTCCGTGGTGTGGCATTTAAATTCTCCATCTCCACAAAGACAAACACGTCACTCTGCAAAGTTACAGGGCAGATCTGTGGAGAAGCGACCCCGCCATAACAAAAAACTGTGAAACACTCTTTGCAAATCGGTGAAGACAAGCGGTGCAAATTGATGCGGTAAACAAAATGGAGCTGATGTTTCTTAAATGAAGCACGTGGTAAGTGCAGGTTTGACCCCGCGAGGCTGCTACTCTCTCTGAAGTCAGATTTAAATAATAGCGTCGTCGGTGACTCATTGTAAATTATGGAGAGTGGGAGAGTTAAAGTGTGGAGTAGATACGTACAGTACTTTAGATCAGTCACTGCTGGAGCTTAACACTCGCTCTTGTCCCTGAATGTTCATGTCTTTTCATTACTGTTGTCATGAGGCTAAAATTAAACTAAACTTTGATTTTAAGGGAAGCTTATTATTCAATACTCATTTAAATTAGGACTGTAGTGGTTTGATTGACCAGAATTTTATTTGTTAAGTAATAATTTTATTGAGATTGTAAAGATATAGATGGCTGTTTAGTACATACAGTTTCTAAAAGACTATGAAAGCTCACAGTTCCCAAAAGTTTTACAATTTGGGTCAGATAAAAAGCTAATCAGTCAAGTTTCTTTAATATTATTATGTGGTCTATTACTACTTGTTCTAATATATATAAAGACTATTCTAAACTATATTCAGGAAAGGTCCAATTTAGTAATTTTTATGTAATTTTATGTCATTTTGGGGTTGTCAAAAGTATTGAAAATCAGAATCAAACTAAAGCTAGAATTGAAATTAAATGCTCGTTTGAA
>KN503816.1:3778-14532 GCA_000787155.1 Scartelaos histophorus | reverse complement strand
AAAAACAAGAAACCTCAGGGAGAACCATGCCATGCCATGCCATGTGTGACAACACACGTGGCATGGCAGGAAACATGTTTAAGTGGTTTTAACTTTTGAATAGGAAATGTTTTCCATTTCCCTGCATTTTCAACACGCAACAGGGCCACTCTATAAAAGATCTAATTTCCAAAGTGTAATCCTGAGAAAATCTAATGGGCTTATCTTGAGACTGAAAGCCAAAATCATTTTGTCAGTTCCTGTATAGTACTTTCCAGCACTCGCTTACCAATTCTGACTACTAGTGCCTGAATTGCTGTTTTGGTTTATCAAACAAAACAGAAAAATACTTCCTTTCTATGGTGAAAATCTCTAGTCTCTTGTGTATCTGGAGGGTGCAGCTACTAATGTTCCAGAAATCTTATATAGTATACTTCACAGCCACGCTTGGCACTTATTTCTCCCCAAAATGCCCACAGTTGTTTCTGTGCATCTTCCCTGATTTGTTTTGCTGCAGAGCTTGAACCTTTTACCTGTAGCACCATTTTCTATTCAGTCTTTTTCTGTTCTGTATTCTCACCGCCTCATATCTAATTCATCCTTCTCCACTTCTCCTGCTCCTCTCCTGACACCATTCCCAATAACAGTCTTGATTTCAGCATTCCACCACGTCATGAATAGTATCCATAGCGTGTTGACTCTGCAAGAAAAGCCTGTCAACTCCGTCTCCTGTGAGTTTATGTGAGAGGAGAAGCATTTAGCAGGCTGCTCCTTCTCTCACCCACTTTCCCCTCCGAGTGTTTCCGCACCCTAAGCACTCGAGCACCCAGAGATTACCGCTCATTTTGCCGTGAGCGTGCACAACTGCTGACTCTGCTTTTTTCGGCAGTAAAACTTTGCATATGTATTGCCTCTGTGTCCGTCTGCCCATCCGTATGTCTCCTAACACAGTTTTTTACTCTTTCCGGCGTAGGCTGGTGTACTATTCTGCAAAGTACTTTTTATTGAGAAGAGTATTACCGTGAAATCTGGATGGAAACACTTACTTTTCTGCATTAATACTTTGTTTTGTCATAGTGTGCGTTAAACTTTTCCATCTCCACACAGGCCAAGTTAGGGTCAGGCCAAGTTACAGTCAGATCTGATGAGAGTGCATTTATTTGTAAAGGTTATTAAGGTTATTGTAACTGAATAAATGTTAGATAGATATGTTAAATGTCATATTGTAAACATTCCAGGCAAAGCAATAACATCTCTGGAGACCATTGTTACAGTGTGCACATTTAACCTTAACTAAACAAGCTGAAAAGTCATCAGGATAATCAGAGTTCAAATCATCACTAAACCAGGACTAAACAATGATAAAACAACATAGCATTCTGTTCACATATGTATAATATAGATAGAATGCAAATAGAATGACGTTTGTTAAGGTGTAAAGACATAATCCTCATCCAGTTTGGTGGTACATTAAATATTACTCTATTTTCTGATCTTTTATAACAGTGTTTCCTCATCAAAAATATACCTGGAGTTTTATTTCGTTTCATTTACACATTTTTTACACACACACCCTGCATATTTAGGCTGAGTTCTTCTCTCAGGTGGGAAACACTTTACTTTACCGTGTGATGCATGCGGTAATACAAGAAGAGCTTCAACTTTACTGGACAAAAGGTAATATGTAGCTGTAAACTTTAAAACTATTGCAACTTCACAAAGTGCAGCAGAGCATTTTAAGCTTTAGAAATGCACACAGACTGATAATAAGGGGTTACCCAAACATGAATGAAACAAAACACAGCTTCATATTGGACCTTTAAAACAAATCACGGAGTCTTTCTCAACAAGTACCTGAAATCTTGTGACATTTTGAATCCCCACTGAACAACTATTTTTCTGGACAAGTACTAAAGCACATTTTATCGTATCATTTGCTCACTTATCCTTATTCGTGTTTGACTTTGTTGCCACTGATCTGTTAGGACCTTGTATGTGAGTCTTTCAAAGCGTATAAGTACAAACCTTGTGCGTTTTTGTGGATGCTGTGGGATTGTTGTATTCCCAGTGCCCTGCGACTGTAGTCAAACGGGTCATTAATATACACAAGCATCTGTTTTATCCCCGCACACACACACACACACACACACACACACACTCATATACATATATTTTGTCCTAGCAAAGGGAAGGGCGTAGTTCCTTTTTCCCCATGACATCCTTGACAGTTCCCAGTTGGGGGCTAGCGTCGATATGGCCACTAAGACAGTTGGATTTGCATATTCATGAATTGTAATGAAGGCTGTGGTGTGGAAGTCGGATGTTAAAAGTTATTTCTCGGACCATATGGTGGACGGTGCGCGCGGAGAGACGTGGGGTTCACTTTGAGTTTGTTTATGCATGTTGTTAGAGGATGAAGGATGCAGGAGAGGGCCGGGAGGAGACGTTTGTGCTGAGTGTGTGTTGAACTATGACACTGATGACAAAGCACACACGCCTCACTTTGAAGGTAAGATTGCCATTGTGTGTTTTAAGTGGGGGCCATTTGTAAAACAGTTAAAGTGGAGCATTTTTGGTTACTGTTAGCTGTTAAATTTTACATTCTCCACATCACCTGCATCTGTTATTTTTATGACTTGGCCTATGGTCTTTGATGCTTAGAGCAGAATTGACTTTATACTTGTGTGAGGAATGAGTTGCTTATTTTCAACCTTGGGACATACCCGTTTGGAGTAACTATTTGTATTATGATCTATTTTAAAGGGGCTCTGTGTAATGTTTTATTGGAGATTTGCTACTTTCTTGTCTCCATAGGGATGCTTATTGGCTAGAATGTTCCACAGTATAGCATTAAACACAACTCTTCTGCATTTATTCAGTTACAAATCTTTATATTGCTAAAAATAAGGTCATTTTCTTATCTATATTGTAACATTTCCTCATCAGAAACATAACTTCTCTTTTGATTCATTCACATATGTTTAACACACAAACCCTGCATATTTAGGCTTCTTCTCTCACACAGAAAACACTGCTCTACCTTGTGATGTCATGTGCAGGAAGTGCTCCACTGCGTTTTTAAACTCCATACATGTTTATTAAAATCGTTGGATAGTTTCAGTTCTGGAGTTGCCAATCTCTACTGAACAAAAAAAGAAAGGGCTGTTAACTTGAAAACTACCACTTCATGACCATACAAGATAGCACAAAACATTGAGTTTATCTGAGTAATATATATATAAATAAGTAAAATGAAAGAAAACACAAGTCCAGGTATGTTTTTGAAGAGGCAACAACTTTATAACATGGCTTAAAGCTCACAATTTTGCATAATGCGAGACCTTTAAACTAACCTGAAGAAAATAAAGTCCTTCTTAAACCAGTATAACCTTGACCCAACATAATTTATTTCACAGCTTTAAAACCACCTCTGTGCCCTTTCCATATCTGCTGCATAAAAAACACATTTTCAGTTAAAACACCATGTAATTGTAAACGCTTGGCACTGTAATTAGAATTGCCATTTTCCGACAGTCTCTCGCTGCTCACGCACAACATGGGCACAATCACACACAAGTGCCTTCACGCAGAGAGAGGGAGAGAGGGATAGTGAGAAGAGACAAGGAAAGAGAGATAGAGAGGGAGAAAGAGAGAGGATTCCTGCTCAAGCTGGAGACCTTTACACAAGCTCTACCTCATCAGTGAGCAGCAGCACACGGGGAGGCGTACAGGTTAAGTTGTGTGAAATCACCGTGACAGAACATGCAAATTCACAGCAGCCCGCCCACAATGGTGCCTGTCAGTCCGGCCCGCATGTGTCTCATCTGGATGCCTTTGCCCATGTGCCTAATCAAAGTGGAGTGCTTTGGGCGACCACAGGGATTGGGTTGTTCCACTGGAGGCTTGTCTAATTGTTCATTCTGTTGCCAGTGATCTGTATTTTGAGCATTTGTATTCTCATTTCTTTTCATGTGGTGCACAAGCAGGCCTGTCACTATAACAGATTTTGAAGTGCGATATATTGCTGAGGTAAATGTAGACGATGATATTGAAACCGAATTATCCTCAATAACCTGCAGGCATCTGATGGTGCCAAACATAATGACCCAGCGATGTTCTGTCAGGTTTAAGTCAGGTGATCAAGAAAGCCATTTAGTTGTATCAATCCCTCCATCCTCCACATGAGGCCGGGCATAATCGTGCATCAGGAGGAGCTCAGCACCTATTGCACCAGCGTACATTCTAACAATGGTTTCAAGGATTTCATCCTGATACTTAATGCCAGTCAGACTGCCGTTTTCCAGCCTGTAGAGGTCTGTCCGTCCCTCTGTGGATATACCGCCCCAGACCATCACTTACCCACTACAAAATCAGTCGTGCTGAACGGTGTTGCAGACAGCATAGTCTTCTCCTTTTCTTCTCCAAACTCTCCAAACTCTTTCATGTCCATCACAGGTGCTCAGAGTGAACCTGCTCTCATCTGTGAAAAGCAGAGGGCACCAGTGCCGGTCTTGCCAATTCTGGTGTCGTCTAGAAAATGCCTATTGAGCTCCGTGGTGTTGGACGGTGAGCACAGGGGCTACCGCAGGACTTGCAGCCACCCTCATGAAGTTTGTTTTTGATTGTCTGGGCAGAGACATTCTGAAGGGCATTTGCAGTGCTCAACCTTTTCCTCTTTGCACAAAGGAGCAGAAAGGGGTCCTACTGTCCAGCTCTCCTGGAGTAAATGCCTCTCTGCTGATATCTCCTCCATGTTCTGGAGATTGTGGTAGGAGACACATCAAAACTCCTTGCAGTGGCACTTCACTATGTGCCATCCAGGAGAAGTTGGACAATATGTGTAACTTCTGTAGGTTTAAGGAATGGCCTCATGCTCCCAGGAGTTATAATAACTCCAGTCAAGTGAAAAACAAGCCAAAAGTGAAAAACAAGCCAAAAAACACCAAGAGAGAAAAACTTGCAATTCAAAACCAGTCCTGTTTTAGGGTTTGTTTGTGTTCCTTTATTTATTTACTTATTTTTTGAGCAGTGTATATTGATCCCCCAAAACTATTGTACCATTTGCCATGTATTGAACAATAAGTCAATATAGTAATCATCATGACAGGCCTACGCACAAGTGTAATAGCATGTTCTTTGGTCGTGGTTAAAGAGGCTATACCTGATTTTGTCATTTAATGATGTAAGTCAGGCTTATCCTACCCATGGAAAGCATAGGCTCAAAATGAGACCTAAAATACTGTCTGCATCTACTGACATGAACATTTACAAACTTATCACACTGAATAAATCCATTAAGAGGAAGAATAATTTTGGACCACTGCAAATAATTTAAGATGAAGTAATTCTGTTTTTTTGTTGTTTTCATGTTTTTAAGACACCAGGTCTTTATGTCCTTGTGTATGTCTGATCTGACCTCAGTTTAGCTCATTATTTCCATTCTTTTTTTTAGTCCTTATTTGGACCAAGTTTTGGTTGTAGCTTTTTAGTAGGTTTTTCCAGCTTTAGTTCTGGTAAATAATTTTCAACATAATGTTAAACTGAATATAAACTGCTCTACCAAAACTGAGAAGCCTGATATAGAAATGTCCTCCTTTAATATTGCTTGTTATATATTTTCAGGTTTGAAAATATAGTTGAATTGCACATGACAGCAGGTTATAATGAACTGGATAAAGCCTAAACTCCCCACAGATCGGAGGTAGATGACGTGTGGACCTGAGCAGAGTGTGATGTTGCACTTATTATCACAGTGTCCCTCAGCGCTGCTGGAGTCACAGCCGCAGCCTTCACACAGCTTTAGACACCAAACACAGAGAGGACACATGTACTATACCACAGTCAGCAGGTACATGCATGTTCTGTGGGGCTGCAGTAATCATATTTTCACTATAACCACCTGGCAGTTTGGGTTTTAGTCCTTTAGTTTGCAACCTTATTTGTGGCAAAAAAGTGCAAATCTAATCGCCAAAATGTCTGAGATATTTCCATAACCTTTTAGTTGTTGGACATTGCATAAATACGGTTACATCGCTCTGGTTTCTTTAAGCATCACCAAAGCCTTATACAACAAGTTTACATCTTGTGTTTTCCCTCTTCATAGTCACTGGCAATTTGCATGTTGACATGAAGCCGTTGTAATTTTTAAGTGTGTTGATGAATGTAGATTATGCATGTGGGTGCTTCTCTGCGGTGTTTGCACATACATGCGAACAGGCTCCCATGCCGCAAACACGGTCTGCCCGGGGATCATAAAAGATGAATATGTATGTCCTGCGGTAGGACACAGATGAAAGATGAATAATAGGCCAGTTTTACACCGCACACTTCACAAAGAAGCCACACAAGGAAGGATGTATGGGTGAAATGGTCATCTGCATTGCGCAGTTTCACTACATTAATCTTTTTTTAGCTTTTCAACTCTCTCACCTCCTCCCTGTGGGATCTGTGTTTTTGTTCTTCCTCTGTCTATGAAGAAATCATAAAAAGCTAATGTACTTGTATCAAAGACTGCAAAGGAGTCTGAATGTCATTTCTAATAACTAAGAAAGGGTGCACTAAAATCAAACCAATTTAAACAAAGCACTTTGAGTCTTCACAGAGAGACCGCCGCCTCCCACATAACAATGGCTGCGATAAAGTGATAAGTAAAGACTATAGTTTGACAAAGAATTGTTTATGGAAACCATTTTGTTTCCAAGTCTTGACTTAAGGTTATATTCAGCACTTATCCTTTATACATGTATTATACACAACACAAATGTTAGATGTCGGTAAAAAAAATGGTGAGAGACATTCAGCAGCTGCTAATCAAACTGAGCTCAGACCTTCGTGCTGCAGACTGCTCGACTACAGTGCAGTGCAGGCATGAGTCATTATGTTTTGAGTGAAAATGCTGAAAAAAAAGTTCTAAATGTTTTTGGTCTCTGAGTGCAGAGGTCAAAGGTCAAAACACAGTGTTTCATTCATAAAAAGACAAAGTGCACAAGAGACATTGTATCTTTAATGCTTGTTTGAATAGAACATATGAGGTAGGTGCTACAAGATGGACATGAGTTATTCTTCAGTGTCCTTGGGTTCAGAATCTGTGGCATCTGGTTTTCTCTGGTCCATATACGTCAGTCTCTCATTTGACAACATTGTCCATGTTTGGAGGACAAAGAAGCTCTCTTTCCAGTTGTTGATTATCCTTCTTCCTGCCCCTCACAGTCCAACATCTGGAACTTCATTTCCTCCCTTATAGATGCATTAAAGACGCCCACCATCTTTTGGATCTCCTCACTGTTCACTGCTCACTTTCTTCTTCGTTGCTTTAGCAAGCTCTTTTATCAGTTGTTTGTTGCCAGCTTTTAGGCGCATCTCTCTATCTGACTTACTAAACTTAATTTCTTCTATTTTCCTATAGACATCTTCTCGCTCCTGCTTAATGGATTTGGTAAAGATGTCCACCATCTTTTGGATCTCCTTATTATGGTCCACCTTTACTTTCTCAGCTCTGGCCAGACTATGATTGTGTATTATACTAATAGCAGCAGCAGTAAATGCTGCAATACGTCTTTCTAACTCCAAACTTCTTTAATAAATACATGTGTTGTCTAGTACCATTCCGACTCTTGTACTCGAGTATATTTGGCGTGCTGTTTAGCGGCGTGTCTTTGTCCTTGGCGGCTGGTTAGTGCATCGTCTCTGCGGCCTGTTTTGTGCCTGTTTTGTGTGTGCGCCTGACGTGACCGAGTTAAGTCTGCCGAGTGTGAATTTGAATTATTCATTATTCCAAAGCCCCTGAGACCCTGTATCCTCAGAGTGACAAATGACTACCCTCTTCCTCATATAGGCACACCAACGTCACGCTTCACTATCAGTACGGCCGCGTTGCCAGTTTCATGTTTATTTTATGATTTACATGTGTATAAACTCACCACATGTGCTGGTGCAAGTTCTACCCCAGAATATAAATTGTGGTGTCATTGTCAGATGGTCAAGTTCTTCAAAACAACAATCGTAAAGATGCATATGTTTGGTTTAGGCTGTGACTCGTGGGGCTCAAAATGCCACATGGGACAACACTCTGGGTGTAAAATGTATACAGTAGTCAGTGTGATAATTACAAGCGAAAGGTTTGTCTCAGGAGAAGTCTACCAGCAGACCACCCTGGGATCACACTTGGTTTCATTGTTTGCACATTTTGATGTCCCTTCAGGGTACAGTGTCTGACACACATCTAAATCTCATAATAAAGAACTCATTTAAATAAATATGATGTACTTAAAGTGTGACAAGAAAGTTATAATGTTTTTGGGAATATACATTACTGTCATGCATATAATGTGTATATATGTAATGTATGTAAATGTGTTAAATTGTAAAACAGTTAAACCGATATTACCATTTCTTTTTTTTTTCTTTTTTTTTTGTTTGTTTTGAAATACATTCCAATCACGTTTGACAGTGGGTGCTGCTTTATTTTCTCCACTGCTCTGAAAATCCATAGAGAGTTATGCTATTACAGAAATATTGATGTTTATGAACCACCCTGAATTCATTCTCCAGATAGCAATTTGTAAATAAACAGATTTTGAAGCAATAACAAAGCGTTTTCAATGCATGTCCAATTCAGTAATCGAGACAATCAGCAGCTTAAGTGTCTGACTCATGTCCCTCTGTAGTAAGACTGTGTAAAGTAAATACCTCTTAATAACTTTTGAAGAGTACAAATGGAACACAACATTCAAAAAGTTGAGTTTTTGATCCTACATTACATACATTTTTCTTAAAGCCGAAATTATATTGATTTCTTGCCTTAGCAACATAAACTAGCATCTTCTGACAGTGACACTTCATTGTGATTGGTTAACTCCACCTGTCACTCACAAAGGGCATGAGAGGAGAACCAATAGGAGAGGTGGGTGAGCTAAAGCAAATGTTCAAGCATATAGAGCCCCATGAAACAGATAAGCATTGGATTACAAAACTATCTGTCCATGTTGGCAGATTATTATTATCCCAATTTGAGTTTATCTCATCTTATCCTACACCTTAACTATTGTAGTTATTTTTAATATTAAGTAAATCTGCACTATGCATGTACAAAGTATGGTTTATGCTTGGTGTGTGTGCCTTGATGTTCATCTGATGCATTACAGTGGTCTCCTTTAAGCATGTTGTGTGTATTATTGGAGGTATAAATCAAATGGAAATGAGAATGAGACACAAGAGGAAGAGCTGAGTCACTGAACGCCCACTTGCCTGTCTGTCTATCTGTGCGTCTATCCATGTGTCTGTGTGGGCCGGCAGCTCCCCTAGGCCCCAAACAGTCCTAGACAAGAGTCCAATTCTGACTCACTCAGTGCTTATATATGTGCAAAATACATAAACATGCTTTAAGCTCAATGATAGGCCACATCCTACACACACACCTTCTTCACATCTTCTTGTCTCACTCTCTGTACATAAATTGTGGACTGGACTTTTCCTCAACTTATATGTTTTCATTTTAGTAAGTTTACAGTCAAAGTAAAACCTTTGGCTACGCAAAGAAAGATTATTTTGCCAATAAGGTAATGTGGCTGATGAGTGCAGCACCTACCACTTGTAAATTAATTTAATTCATTTGTGTTTTAATAATAGTGATTTTGAAAAAAATTCAAAATCGTGAAATCACTTATTTGTAACACATTACAGGATTTGTTGGTCATAAACTCTTTTTAAACATGCAACAAAAAGTGCACACCGCAGACAAGACTTAAAATTTCCAATCACAAAGGCTGCGTCCCACAGGCTAAAGTTGTTAGTGCACCTCACAAGTGTTCAAAATGTCCTGCATTATTTCAGATACATGATTTTTATTGATTTTGGCCTGTGTTCTTCTGTAGTGTGGCGGCCATAACACAGGGTTTTTTTTTTTGCCATATTGCAAGAAGGTCCTGGGTCCTGGGAAAAATTACAGGACTGGGCCTTGTTGAGTTTGCATGTTCACCTTGTGAACCTTTTTTCCTGGTTCCTATAACTACTAACATGTGGGTCAAGTCAGCCCACAGCAGCACTGCATGAAGCTGTAAGATACACTTTATTATCAGCTTAGAAAAATGTGTCCTCTGCATTTGACCCATCCTTCAGTGTCGCTAGGGCAACCTGTGGGCATGCAGTGTAGGGAGTAGCATGAGATCTCTGCCCAGAAAGCCTCAGTGTAACAGGCCTGATTAACCCCTGTATAACCCAGAGTATAGGCCACTGTGTACTGTACATGGGGGTCACCTGCTCCAGGTCAGACTTGACCTGGAGCACCATGTTCTGTTGTACAACTTGTGTGTATAATAACAAATACAGCACTTTACTTACATTTAATGCACATGATTTTCTGTGGCATCTTCTGGGGAAGATGTAGTGGGAAGTAGTATTTAAAAACAGTGGAGGATAACACCCAGAGCCATGTATTATATGAGATGTATGAGAAACCTTATTTTCTGTTAGTAAAGTCATAATTGATCCATTCTCAGTTGAATCTTGGTCCTCATTACTAACATACCTCTAACCACAACCATCTTAAGTGTTCAAATTTAGCTCAGAAGTTGACTGGCAGGTGTGCTGTGCATCTGTGTCAGGGCCCCATGTTAAATCTATGCAGCTCTTCTTTATTTGGCCCTGGGGAATGATTTAATGGTTGAATGAAGTGCTCAGTAATAGCTTGCACACAAACACGCGAGGCACACTCCAGTAACCATAGCACAAGTACGCATGCATTCACCATATTAAGAGCTATACAAATGGTTGCCACT
>KN503804.1:0-20275 GCA_000787155.1 Scartelaos histophorus | reverse complement strand
GAATCCCTCTGAGGTTTGAGTCGAACCAGCGTTTGATAATGTCTCAGTGCTCTGTTACATCTATTCACCACGGGCCTATTACAACTACAGAAAATTAGCACTGTTTCAATTATCAACCCCCTGAGGAAGGAGAAAGTGTGGCTAAAGCTTGAATTAGATCAGCCCATTTATCAGAATGAACACAGCTGGCCTGGTCCTGCTTTAAGTGCGTGCATATAGCCCTAATTACAGGCCTACAGGCACTTGGAGTTCACACAAGTCAGATTAACACATTTATGTGACATTGTGTTAAGGCACTAATTGGGCTGTTGCATTTTTTTTTTCCTTTCGTTTATAATGATTCTTGTCTTGTTTTAAAAAGTTCATTCATCGTTACTCTTTCTCAAAATAATAGACTTTGGGCCAAGCCACCCCACTGCTGATTGCAGTCGGGTTTAGCTGAAGCCACATGCAGTGGTTTTGTGCTCCGACCAAATATTTCTGCACAGTTGAATTAACAATCAATCACTGGGGTTTCTTACCCTTAATTCGAGCAGAAAATTGTCAATTTATCTGGCAGAGTAGGGAAAAAACAGTTTCACTTTTAATTAACTTAATTTTTTGTCACATTGGTCCACCTTAGTTAAACTCACTGTGTAACCAACAAGTACTTATATTACATCAGTACATATATTACATACTGTGATCTAGGGTTAGAATGTTGCAGGGTTTGAATGTTGAATTATCTTTTATTATAAGTTGTTGGGGATGTCCTATATCATTTTTATTTGGTGTACAATTGTGAGAAGAAACATCATAATAAAAAATAAATACATCCAAAAGTATATCTAAATACATCATTTGCAGTTACTATGATTTCTATACAATTATATTACATAATAACAATTATCAATGAATCAAATTGTCTTGATTTCTCTATTAATTCATTGCATTGTGGTAATTAATCATGTATATATTATGTCAAGTGTGCTATAAAATAAAGTTTTTCAGGCTTAATTTTCAAAGACCCATGTGTATTTTTTCACCTTAAACATGCCCGTTTACAGCTCTATTCTGCATTAGAGCAGAGGTGAAGAGCGGGTCTGATTGCTGGTGCACCCTGGGCTTTATGGGGGCACATTTACACACAGGAGGCACCCAGTGGACCGTGAGGGTGCTGACGTGTTCACCTTGTCTGAAGTACTTTGTTTGTGAGCAGCAGGTTAGCACGGTGCCCCCTCTCCTCTTTAATATGTATGTGCGTCTGTGTGTTTGTAACAGGACAGGCTTCAGGTGAACGCCGGAGTGCTGACCATTAGCAGTCTGAATCTGGCTGACATCGGCATGTACCAGTGTGTGGCTGAGAACAAGCACGGACGTGTGTTCACCAACGCAGAGCTCCGAGTCATCGGTAAGACAGGCATGCATATGTGTGCATGGAATAACACAGTGCACGGCAATAAGAGCTTTTTTTAAATCATTGAGAATAATGTGATTCACAATACTTCAGAATACACACAATACTGTCATTTCAAACTCACTTTCAGCACAGAAAAGGTTGATGCCCATTTTACCAGATTGTTAAAATTACATTTATTATCCAAAAGACACAAAATATTTTTAGTATTTACATTTTCTTTAATATGTGATGTGATAAAAGTTCAGATATACATCAAGATCACCCTAAACACCTTCACTTGTCTTGCTGGACTTGGTTTGAGTAAGTGCAGCAGTGCTCTACTCCTGGTTTAGTCCAGGTTATGTTACGATACAAAAACTCAACAAGCAGGTATTGAAACAAGGCCATCCAGATCAAGGGCGCATGCAAGCAAACAAACACCTAATAAGTGGATGCAACACTGGACATACAAGAAGTGCATAATGCCATCTTAGAAGCTTGGACTTATTTCAAAAAGTCTTTAGTTTTTGGACTTCAAATCTCTGCTTTCAAAATTGTTGTAATTTCCTGGCCACATTTATATGCCCCATGCTATTTTACAATTCATTTCATATATTGTTTTGGAAACACTAATATGAGTCTTACTGTTGTGTATTGTACTCTCGCATGTTGATTGAGTGGTTACATTTTCAAACCAAACACAGACTCCAAAGCTTTTCAGAGACTTGTTTTTGAGCACCATGTTTTTCTCTTCCTCTTGACATTTGCGAAGAGCATAATTCGCACTTTTCTCAACATGTAGCGTCCTCATTATCAAACACTGCCGGATATAGAATGTAGAATTTCATACACTGCAGTAAATAAATGGTTACACGAACACAAGTTTTAGATACAACATTTTTTATCTTGCAACTGATCTTTAAAAGTACTGAGGTGAAATTTGAGCTTAAGAAAGTCTAGCAGTCAAAATGAGAAGATATATTTCTTGTGACTGGTTTTCTAAGAGAAAACAGCAGGAGTGTTTAGAGCAACTTGAGACATTGCTCTGACAAAGTTAAGATGACCCAAGAGCCACTTTCCAACACCATGAATGATTTTGGTCATTTTGGACAATCTAACATACTACAGTTGGGGAAATTAGTATTTGATCCCTTGTTGATTTTGTAGATGATGACCAGATTTGCTCACATATCAGAAGGAATTTTGGTCCTCTCTTCTTTGCAGATCAGCTCTAAGTCATTAAGGTTTTGTGGCAAGTGAGGTTCAGCTCCCTCCACATTTTTTTCTATCAGGTTAAGGTCTGAAGCCTGGCTGGGCAACTTCATGACCTTAATTCTTCTTGAGCCACTCCTTCGTTGCCTTGGCTGTATGTTTTGGGTCATTGTTGTGTTGGAAGACCCATCCACGACCCATTTTCAGTTACCTGGCAAGGGTAAGGAGGTTGTCACTCAGGATTTTAATGGTACATGGCTTTGTCCATCTTCAACGTGATGAAGTGGTCCCGCACCCTTGGCAGAAAAACGCCTCCAGAGCAGAATGTTTCCACCTCCACGCTTGATAGTGGAAATGCTCTTCTTGAGGTCATAGGCATTTCTCTGACCACAGCAGTTTCTCCCTAAATTATTCAGGTTTTCATTGGCAAACGTGAGGCCTGTTACCAATGGTTTTCTTAGTGACAATTTCCCAGCTGCCTTGAGCTCATTGACTAGCTCCTCCCATGTAATCCTAGGCTGATTTCTCACTGTTCACTGAAATCTTGTGTGGAGCCCCAAACGGATGTCGATTGATGGTCATTTTGTATTTCTTAAATTTTGAACAATTGCACAAACAGGTTGTTTCCTTAACAAACAACTTCTTGCTTCTTGTTTTGGAGAACATTCCAGCCTTGTGCAGGTCTACAATCTTGTCCCTGACATCCTTTGACAGCTCTTTCTTTCTCTTTCTCATGTTGGAGAGTTTGGAGTCTGATTAATTGATTGACTGATTCTGTGGACAAGGGTTTCTACTGGTGACAGGTTTATACAGCACTACTTAACAACATTTGCACGAGTTAATCCATCTGAATTCAAAATAGTGTGTGTCAGATAATTATTTGACAGTGTTTCTATAATTATTTCAACTTCTCCAATTTGTAACTCCTCATAAGCTTCTTTTCTCCATTAAGTTGTCACTAATTTGTGAAATACAGTTAGAAAAATAAAAAATAAAACTGGAACACTCAAGTTAAAGTATGACAGCAATGACATCTGCCTCCATTTTCTGTGTCAATTAATGTGTCACTTATTGTTGTTTGTGTTACAAAAGGTCTCCAAGTGATTTTTTATCTGTCTGGAAATCTATAATAATCTCACAATAATCTTACCACAAACATCTGTCATGTCTGTGTTATAGTTGTCTGACCAGCCAATCCTTGCTGTTGCTTCCCCCCTTTTGTGTAAGCGATCATGTTGTTTTTGATTGGTTAATTTGCGTGTCAATCACACCCTCTGTAATTAAGGACAGAGATATAGCTCTAGATCCACTCGTTTTTGTAAAGTTTTGTCAAAGCTTGTGGTTCTGGCTGGTCAGGTAAATGTTCTAGTATTATATGTTATAATGGGAGATAGGCTTGTCTCTGTCAGTGGAGCTGGGCTGTGGATCCACTTTGAAGAGCATTGCGCTGACTCGGGACTCATAGCAAACACAAGCAGACGCCAGAGTCATTAAAGAAGCAGATACAAGCCTGCCCCTCCTTTCACACACATTCAGAGAGACTACGGAGGCTCATCTCTAATGTACAATGTCCCATTGGAGAAAACGTACAGGATTAAGGAAAACACCAACATAGTGCTTTTATTAAATTAATGTTCTTTGCTTTTTATCCCATTCTTTTGATCTAACTAATGGAAACTGTGACCCTGTCTTTTTAAACATTTCAGTAAATACATTTTCACACTTCATGTGAAAATGGTATGAAAGGCTTTATACATGGTAATTGAAAACCAATACTACCATAGCCTTGTTTGACCTATAGGGAATGAGGCAATTACTAGGAGACAAGCCTATCTCCCATAGAAGTAGCGGTAGTAGTAGCAGTAGTAAGAGTAGCAAATGAGGCCATACACACACGCACACACACGCACACACACGCACACACACGCACACACACGCACACACACGCACACACACGCACACACATATATATAAAATTTGTTTTGGGCTCTACTCATTTTATTCAGATATTGTTGTGCTTTAGGGATATGAGACTGTGAGACTGTGAGACACTAGTGTGCTTAGAGGTAGTGCCAGGCGTGCCAATGTCCAATTTCAGTTATCACACAGATTTAATTGAATAAATTAACATATTGGAAGGTCCTTAGCAGAGTTTGGATCCAAAAAGAAAGCAAATCAATCCCCATAACAGACTCTAGACTGAGGGACATGGACAAAATTAGCTACTTTTACACCACTTTTTTATTTAGTAAAAGGTTTGATTTGACAATATTTTAGTAGCTAGTGCGCCACAAAATCTTTTAAACCAAAAAACTGCCATGACTCAAAAACAGATCGAAAAGCACTGATCTAGCTGATCTGACATCTCAGCAAAGTCATTGATCGACCATTAACGATAGCATTACTATTGCCTACACATCTATTGACGAGTTCTCTATTTGAAACATTCACCATAATAAAAAGTGTTTGGTTCATCCATCTTGAAGCACTGTCCCTGTTATCTCCCCCTTACAGCCATCGCTCCAGACTTCTCTCAGAACCTGCTCAAGGCCCAGACTCTGGCCCGACTTGGCGGCGACATCTTGATCGAGTGCAAGCCTCGGATGTCTCCTCGGGGCGTCATTTCATGGAGGAAGGGCAAAGAGGCGCTACGAGAAAGCCACAGGTATCTG
Source organism: Scartelaos histophorus (assembly GCA_000787155.1). Taxonomy (NCBI): domain Eukaryota; kingdom Metazoa; phylum Chordata; class Actinopteri; order Gobiiformes; family Gobiidae; genus Scartelaos; species Scartelaos histophorus. The sequence goes on along the minus strand of KN503804.1, from coordinate 15,013 downwards.
CTTTTAGCCTACACTGTATTTGCCCAGCAAGATGAAAATGTTTGTGTACATAGTTAAGCTCATCTACCTTACTTTGGCGTCAGGTTCTTTATTGCTCCCAGCCGGGTATTCATTGTGTCGACTGCAGTGGAAACATGACACGATGCTATCAGAGTATAGTAGCCAAAAGTTGACTCAAGTAAGAGTAATGTTACTTCAAACTAATATTATTCAAGTAAAAGTACAGTAGTGGTCCAAGAGCTTATTTAAGTAAAAGTAAACTATTTGGAGAAACTACTACAACAGTAAATATGGTATTTTCAAAAAGATAGATTACAAGAATCTGAAAAATAAAACTGTGTCTAAAAGGAGGAACTTTTAATAAAGTAAGACTACTTCTAACTAAATATTACTCATTACTAAGTCCCAAAACTCCTCAGAGAAGGACAATTTCTCCAAAATGTAATTGAGTACTACCTGCCTCTACCTCTTATTGCATAATACAACACAGCAAATACACAGTACTCCCATGGCTTAGCTCTGAGCAGATTCTTTCTGTTTACTTAAGGTAATTGGCCGTTCCTAGACTGAGGCACTTGGATCGATGCACTCCTCCATCAGCTCATTAGCAGTGTGTAAGTCCGGGTGGGTCATTAAAGCTCACAGCATCCATGGTGATGCAGGGGCTACCACAGAAACAAACAGGAGACAGGAGAAATCCCCAAAAGAACAGATCAATGGTTATCCACTCAACCACTCCGGCGTTCTTGTGTGGTAGTAGCTGGTCACCGGGGGAACCAGCTAGCACCTTGTTTTATTAGAAACCGGGCTAAGTGCAAATCAATGTAATATCGCTGTGAAGTGGAAATGGACAGGGAGAAGTTAATAAGACAAGAGGAAAACCGCGGCCTGATGCTGCCTCACTTTGATGTCTCTAGTATATGGGGAAAAACCAGCTGGGTTCTTGTATTATTACATGTATTATTACTATACTTTTCTGCATTTGCCACTTTTTGTAAGCAGGTGAGACTGATGGGTTTCTTTCATATTTGGGCAAATTATGTAAAATATTACGTATTGTTTGAAGAATACAAACGGATAGCAAAAATAGTGATGGGACTTTGGCTCCTTTATGGGATCTGAATCTTTTGGATTGGTCAAAGAGCAGTTCCAAAGACTGGCTCTTTTTATACTTCATTATATGACAGAAGCTATTATGAAAACTTATTCAAATACAAACTAATAACAGAGAGAAAAGCTCAGATCTGTTTAAAATTGTTCAAGTGAGAGTGGGAGTGTGTTTACCCATTGAAATGATGAAATTCTACTTTCAAAATGGACTGTGATTAAGACACCAAATATGTTTTTATATATATTTTTGGTGCACAAAGCATTACTCGTGTTGTCTGCTCTGCTTCTGTGCTGATTCTTGTTTAGTTCAGCATTCATCAGTGTGAAAATGCATAGAAATTGAAAAGAAAAGATTCAGTTCTTTTAAAAAATGAGATCCTCTAAATCTAATCTAATCTATTCTAATCTAATCTAATGTTAAGGAACTGTACAAAAGAACTAATTCATCCACAGACATCACATCACTAATCAAAAATGTCGCCTGTTGTCAGGAATCCATAAGTTACCGTGACTAAAGATGTTTGTTAGTTAGTAGTTTGTCAGTCTTTTCTTTATCAAGTTGCTTTATTTTACCTGGAGTGGCTTAATAGAGTAGCAATTACCCTTGAACTAAATGATTCTCACATTTATTGCAGGCATGGCCACTATTGCAGTACTTCATCATCTCCAGATAGTCATGGCTTAGTGAATCGCTAATAAAAAACAACATGCAAAGGCAATCCCACTATAACCAGTTACCACAATGGAAAATGTGATAATTCTGTTGCATTGCCTGTTTGAAAACTCAACCGTGCTCAGACTCAGCAGGCGGCCACACACCTGGAAGAACGTGTGGGCTCCTTTGAAATGAGATTAATTGTTCGACTGGCTCAGCAGTTTTCCCACTCACTCCGAGCATTTGGGACATCCAATCTGAGTGCGTCTGTCTCTTCTCTGAAAGATTTCTCATCCGGTCATTTGAGGACATTATCTATCTTATGTCATATATTAATTATTCAGGCTTTTCAAATTCTTGACGCCGTAGCCTTGGTAACTTGAAGTAATGGATGTGTTTTGGAAGCTCAAAGGTGTATTGGCATGAAATGTCTAGAGAAATTGGGATTGTGTTGCAACACCTCACTGAACTTTCATATTCTACTGACTACAAACTACTTGGAGATTTTAAGATACCAGTAGTGCAGCAGCATTTTATTAGTTAACGGACTAACCCAGTGCTCTTTTGTTTACTTTTATATATATTTCATGCACCAATGGACATTTTGCAAGCTTTCAACAACTCTTTTTCTGCCCATTTCTCAACTTTTCTAGTGGGGAGTCCATGACCTGTCTCCATGGAGATGTTATTGGTTTGCTTAAAATGTTTCATGGTATAAAATTAGTAAGGAAGTAAATAATTATATATAAAGTGCTTTTCACATACATTAAACACATCTATATTGATTTTATTCATTACTGATGTTTCTATTGCTCAGAAATACAATAATTCTCTCTGTGAATAGTGTTGCCACTCCACAGATCTGACCTATAATGTAGCTTGTAGGTACTGATAGGTTTAATCTGTACTGTGGAACATTCTAGACAAAGCAATGGTATCTCCATGAAGACAAGCAGGTGGCGAACCCTCTACTAGAAAAGCTACACAGTGCAAGGACTTGGACTGCATCTCCTGACACAATGAAAAGTATTTATTTTCCAAAGTCAAGTGAGGGTGTATTGACTTTAAAAACACAAATGAGACAAAAGGATCCAACAGTATAATATGGTCCAAAACTAGAAATCTTTAAAAACAATCACACGCTGATTTTTGTGCTGATTATTTCTTGTTAAAAGCTGGAATTTATCTCCAGTTCTCCAATCGGTACAAGAAAACATCCTCCCATAGATCAGACATTGCTATAAAAGCTAGCTTTCTCATTTGTAGTTTAGTGCCTCAAGTGTGCAAGCTACAAACAAGGCGCTATAGGCTTATGCATTATTGCCTATAAAACTATCCCCCTGTTCCAGGCTTCTCTTCCTCTTTTTCTTTATATTAAAATGGCTGCCCGCGCTATAACAGCCATGGCACAACACTAATCCTCCCCACTGGCTCAGCTAAAATACCCATAATTCCTTCTAATCTTGCAGGGATAATGTTTTCAAGGATGGGGAGCAGAGGAGGACGAATCAGCTAAGAACAAGGCAGGATCTGATTAGTTAATATAATGAAATCAGGGCTATAGTCATATACCTTTATACTACGGGAATGTTTAACGTGATAGCTTCATCGTATGGCTTACCGTGCACTTACGACTGCGCAATGGGGCAAAAGTGCTTACCCTAATTGAATTTCACTGCTGACCACTGCCAGCAACTGTAAAATGGATATAGGAAATGGCTCTCAGGAATATTACCTCACGATTGGACCACTGTGTTTAAGATTGTTATACTAGACATTAAATTACACAGGCTCATTGTGTTACGTAGAGTCATTGGAGCTGCATTTCCATTTAGTGATATTGTGCAGGTCAGTGAGGTAAGGTAAGCGTGGGTCAGCCCTGAAGTGGCTTGGATTTCAATAGGGAGGTGGGACCTGTCAGCAGCTGGTTAGAAATGCTAATGTAGGTATCATGTTCTGTTTTTAATACAGCTGTTAAAGAGCCCATGTTATTGCTATTTTATTATGTTATGCTTCCTCATCAAAAATATACCTGTGAGTTGTGTTTTGTTTCATTCACACATATTAAACCTGCATTTTTAGATGGCGTTCTTTTCTCAAACTGAATCTGATGCCATGCGGTAATACAGGAAGTGCTCCATTGTTGTTTTGAAGCTCTATACATGTTGACAAGAATCACGTTGATAATTTCAGCCCTGGATTTGACCTCTACTAAAAGGTAAAAGGAACTGTTAGCTTGAAAACGAGCACTGCACGACATCAAAATGTGGAACGGAGCATATTGAGCTTTGGCGATGTAGACAGACTAATAATGCAGCGTTACTCAAACATGTGCGAATCAAAAACAGCACTCTAGATATGTTTTGGTTGAGGTAACAATATTCTAACGTGGGTAAAAGCTTAAGAGAGAATTTTGCTTAATATTGGACCTTTCAGGAATATTGACTGGCACTGTTTAACAGACACTGGTTAAAGAATACATTGTGCTTTGAACAGATTCAGATTTAGTCACATTTAAAAGTTTGTGGGACCACGGTATTACCGTATTAAATAACTCCGAGCAGTGTGTTACAACTCAAAATTCGCAAAATACAGTATAACACTACGATTGGTTCAAAATCATAGTTACCCCAGGCTTGAGAATGGACATTAGAACTATCAGGATTGCACTGTACCAACCCAAAGCGGGTGGTCACTATCACCACTGCAAACATCTCCAATAAAACTGTCACGAAAAGAAAAAGGTTTATGCCAGATGTGTCATCCATAAAAGTGAATTAGATAAACATGCTTCCCCGTAATATACTGACTTAATTACACCAGAATTTTTAGTGCTTAAAGTAATCTTTTTTCATTTACAATCTGCAGTTTTCTGTTACACCATAGAGAAAAGGAGGAAGCTTTTTCAACACAGCTCACTTTAACAGCGGGCCAATAAGGTTGAGCTAAAGTGCCTGTTTACTATATCACGCTGCCCAAGCTTTTATGTTGGCCACAAATTTGTCCGCTACCTTAATTGCTCCTGGGAAACATTTAGGAGGAAGAAAGTCAAAGCATTTTTGTGAGATACTGCCGCCTACGTCTTTATCTCGCGCCATCCTTTTGTTGCGTTGCCAGATAGGAATCCTGACACACGCTGCTGCTCGGTTTAATGGCAACCCTTATCCGAGTGACATCTCATATCCATAACTCTTTATTATGGTCTATTGCAAAGGAAGCCCTCGGATCAAATGGGAGAATAGACTGTACCTCGGGCTCCTAGCGGCGAATGGTCTCTCCGGTAATGTATTTTAATACTCCCAGCTTTTCAGATATACAGGTCATTTTTGATCATTTTGGGTGGTTTAGGGCTGCCTTAGAGGGGGTCTTGAGTGCAGCCAGTTCAAACTCTCTCTACCCCAAACTCATTATCCCCAATCATGTAGTTTAGAAGATAAGATAGGTGCTTTAAGTGCGGACTTACAACTGAAGGCATGTATCAATGGGGCAATTAATTTCTGGGATCTCAAAGTGGTCAGGAAATTGCTCCACGGGCCTGGCTGATTGGCAATATTGAATAGATGGAAACTAATTTAATTTGAGTCTTTCTGACCTTCTGTATAAATGCCGCTGAGATTTATTTGGACACAAGTGCACACTGTCAGTTGTTGCAGCCAGTTAACTGAACTTTGAAGTTTCTCTTTTCATCAAGTTGCTTTTAAATGCGAACACAGTGATTGCGAAACATTGCAGTAAAGCTGCATGTATTACTTAAAAGGCATTTTATTCACTTTCTATGTTTTCTTCTGAAAATATTTTCATTACGTGTTTCTCTTTAGATAAAAAAATATATCTAAAGATTGTACGTACTGCATGGCCAATTGCTATTTATTTATCACATTTATTGCAGATGTGCTGGGATAATCTTTATATTGCTATTTCTATTACATATTTGTCAAGAACGTTATCTAACGTTATATAAGATACAAAACTGAAATGTTTACTGAATATGCCATATAAATAAGCAAATTACTTTTCAAAATGAAGAAATCTTAACAGTCCAGAAACCCGACTCTAAGTTGGACAAACACATATTCTCAGCAGTACACATTTTAATAGTGCAGTTCTGTCAATTAAGTTTTCAAGATAATTGCTTTGATTTCTAATTTAAGTTTAATGAAATGAAATGAAAACAGTTAATTTTGTTGGCTAAAAGTAGATTCTTTATTAAAAAAGAAAGAAAACAACATCCACTTTCCAATGGAGCACCAAACTCCAACATACAAAACGTCCAAGGAACAGGTTTGTCATTGTAGTACAAATAGAATTTTCGTAATTAGAATACAATTATGTAATTTTAAACATATATTATATATGTGAATTATACATTTCTTTTTCCCCAGTATAGATATAATGTAAAAGCAACTCTTCAAAGTGGTCAAAATACACCACTGTCGGCATTTAAGAAGTGCACTGTTAGCATGCTGTCTGTCGTTTGTGTTGTCGTGGTGGAAAAAGTGCTCATAAACTCATCATAGTGAATAATAATGAATAATAATAATAAAATAATGCTGAGAATGCATAATTGAAATGAGGAGTTTTTTTGTTTGTATGTTTTTTCTGGTACAGTGTCTTTAAACTATTGTTGATATAGTAGATTAAATTATCATTTGATTTTAGTTAACTAAAATTAGAGAGACCAAACCTGGCTCAAAATGGCATCAAAACAAGTGGTTAAAATGACATTGACCGAATCACCATTCTCTGATCATAAATCCTACATCAGCTCTGGTCTAACAGTTGTCCATGAAAAATGTATGTGCGCTCAGCAGGCTTATTGGCTACTGCTTGCTTGTAATGGTGCGGATAACCAGGCCAATGAATGATTCCCTGTACAAGCTGCAGACGTGGGCTGGGCTCTGGGGGGATCCCTGTTAACAGTGTGATATTTTGTGGATTCCCGGTGGGATTTGAGCTCTGCGTCTGGCTCCTTGAAGATCAGACACTTTACAGAAAACTGGTGACAAATGCAGCTAAATAGACAAGTGAGGAGGACTGGCTTCTCCTGGGAACCATGCATTCTATAGTAATAGTCAAGAGCTTGTATTGATCGTTCATTAACAGGTCAAAATGGTAAATGGTGCAATAAGGAAAACATATTGATGAAGTGAATATATGAGACAATAACGTCAAGTGTCTGAGGATGTTACGATCTTGTAGGCAATCTTCTTTGACTGTGCTTACATTAGTGGTTTAGGGCCCAGAGGGAATACTTCATACAAAAGTAAGATTCATCAAAACTAGGGGTGGGCGATATATCGATATATTTTTAAAACTCGATATGGATTTTGACATATCGTATATATCGATATAATGCTTATATTTAACCCTGATTTGAATCTCAAACAGACCAATGTGGCTCTGTAGTCTTAATGGTTTACCTGTTGTAAAGTTTAATAAAGTAAAGATTATTTATGCTGAAGATTTAAATGAAGAATCTGCTGCAGTTTTACTTGTACATTAGTGTTTGGAATCGTTGGGTTTCATCTGTGCAGTGGCTTGTGAGAAACCTCCTGACCACTGGTAGGAACATGGATCTATTAAAATAAGGAACCTCCCGAGCTTCCTCTGCTAAAGGAGCTTATTTATTACTTTATTTTACAGTAAAATTATTATTTTTATACAGGGATTTTAATTTTGTTTTTAATGTTGCAGAAGCACTCTCCTACACCTTCCTATATGAACTGACAACTTCTTTGCACTTCAACATTTTGGTTTTTACGGTTGTTTTTCCTGTACAGATATCGAGATATGCATCGTATATCGAGATATAGCAAAATATATTGAGATATATTTTTTGCTCCATATAGCTCAGCCCTTCCTTTTTAGTGGTTGCAAAGACATTTACATAGTCATTTGTGCTTTAAAGAGTCGATACTGCACGATTCTCTGACCTATGTCAGACCTATATTGTTGTTTCCTACTCAAAAACAATCTTGGAGTTGTGTTGTTTCATTCACATGTTTCACCCACAAACTCTGCATATTTAGGCTGAGTTCTTCTCTCAGCAGGACAACAAAGTTCCACCTTGTGATTTCATGTGGTAATACAGGAAGTGCTCCACTGTGTTTTAAACCCCATTGTGGCGGGATTCGTCACACCCATACACCTAGAATCATTTGGATAATTTTAGTCCTGGAAGTTCTGATCTCTGCTAAACAAAATGTAAAAGGTAGATGTTAACTTGAAAAATACTGCTACATAATGGTGGAACAAATCATTTTGGCTATTGCAGGGCAGAGCTTAGTGAAGGAGTTTAAAAACATAGTAGAGCACTTTAGGAAACTCAGGCTAAATATGCACGGTTTGTGTGTTAAACATATGTGCAGCAAAACACAGCTCCGGGTACGTTTTTGGTGAGGAAACAACATTATAGCATAGATCAAAACATAGTTTCCTTTAAATTACATTTCTAAATTTGAAAACTGTAACTAGAGATAAATATGATAGCAGAGAACCAACTCACATACACATCTTGATTTTCTTCCAATAAATTTCTATCTATCTGCAAATGCGGTTGGTGATTGATTCTTGCTGTGTGGGATGACTGTCAATACAGCTCACATTTTAATAAAAGACCTTGAACCCAGTCTGGGACTTATGATTAAAATAAAAATACTATTGTAGTCCTCAACAGTATTACAAAATAATACACAGCGCATTCTTCTCACTGGTGTGAAATAGATTGCACAGAGCCTGTCTTTAAAGAGATACGATAGATCACCTCCAGTAATTATAAAGATCAAAGTGAAAGGAACAGTGAGATATGTTACTGGAGCGGCAGCAGCTCGATGGGAGGAGAGAAACCATCAAACATGAACCATCAGTGAGAGTAAATTATTTACATGGGGGAGAATGCATACATCAGAACGTGGGTTTTCAATGTAATGAATTCCACTCGATGAAACTAGACTAAAAGTATTTGTTCTTAATCTTTTGAGAGTAGTTATTGTTTTCGTCTCATTGATTAAAGATTTTGAGGTCAGTTCTTGATCTGGAACGCCATGAAAATCTCTTATGCAAAATCTCTTAACCTTTTGTTAAGAGATTTTGAATTATGCTAAATAAACTGTTTTATAACTTCAAAGCAGACGTGGTTCTAGGTTCCCCTTCAAAGTGCACTGTGTAACTTATCAGTTCACCGCCTACTTATCTCCAGCCTTGGAATGTTCCACAGTTTACTTGCATTGTTTAACTGACAAAAGTAATACCTTGAAAAACATGCGTTCTTACTGTGAGTTTACTTGCCTCTCCATATGTTATTATTAATTATTTATTCGGGCTAGCCTCTTGAGAACTGAAGTGTGTATACCTGATTGTAATCTGTCCTTGTCAAGATAGATTTGGGTGATCAGATTGGGGTTATCAAAAAAAAAAGGAGGACACCAAAACACTGGTGATGTTTGTACTTTGTAACCTGCGATTTCTATTGGTGTTTGAATTGGGGTGCTCCCCGGGGAACTTTGGAAAATATACTGTATTTCATTGCATTTTGGAAGTCTACTATAGCTCAATAATATATGCCAATATCACCTCACACACAGGAGGCTTCAGTCTATGATAGATTATGATAGATTTTATCAGGATGTCTGAACACATGTTTTACCCTGTACTTATTTTGAATTTATCATGAGCTTCTGATGTACAAAGCCCTCCTTTTACGTGCGTCTGATTTTGCAACGCTACAGGATGGACATAGTTAACACGCGGCTGCCACAGGCCAAACCCCGGCTTCAATTGACTTACATTAGGATCTTGTTGCCCCTCTCTCTGTAACTGCTGCTGTGAGCCTTGGCATTTTGGTCTTCAAATGTTCATATTAACCCACTCTACATGATCATGTGATGAAATCCTGTTCATCCTGTTCATAACATAGAGCCTGGCTCCAGATTCGCCTCATTTGAGCAGCACTGAACACTATGGGTGACGTCACACTCACTTAGTCCAGCCATACAGTTTATGGCTGGGATTTATGAATATATGGATATATTTACCAATATGAGGTTAATTTTCATCAAATAAGAAGTAGTGCAGTCAAAAATATTATGCTTTTAAAGAGTAAATGCAAAACAGTATTAACTAATGCTTTTTGTGACCTAGTGAACTAGTTTTTTCATAAGATATGGAAGATATGGCCACTTTGGCGAATGCTCTACCAGAATTTTTTTTTTATTTTTTACTTTAGCTGTATCCTTAAAGTGTATTTTTTCTCTAAGTAAAAGGGTTAAGTTGGAAAAAGTCAAATTTATTTAGGAGCTTTCCCAGTGCAATGCAATCTGAATTGTTTCGGGCTAGGCTATCGAAATATGTTTTGGACTTTACAATAAACTGTATGAAGGTACTATTTACTTTACCATTGTGTATTCCATGTAATTCTGTCACTCAATTTGCTTCAGTAGTGTTTAGTTTGGGAAGCTGCCCAAACAAGTTAACTGCTGAAATGTTTTCCTCTTTTATCTTTTCTCCTTTACTTGCTCAAAAAGCACAAATAGGACAGACTGAAATGGCAGCGGAGGCTCTTGCAGTAAAGTGCTTTGTGTCTGTCCTGCACTTATTGTATATTCAGTGACCTGTTTACAGCCAGGACTTCTGAGTCTTCTCTTCCAATGACAAATCTGCTCTATGACAATTCTGCACTTTTCAGCGAAAACAAAAATGGTTTCTTTGGAATCTGTATGTGGGCTGCATTTATATTTGAAACCTCGAGACTTCTGTAAGAATATGGTACAACAGGATGTGTGCACCTCAACTTTGCATTTAATAAGTTTGGCTGGAGAGTTAGATGTAGAGTTTGGTTTTAGTTAGAATTCACCTATTAATAATCAAAATTGCTACTGCAGCCTTGCTTGTCTCCCTGGAGATGTTATTTCTTTGCCTGGAATGTTCCATAGCAGGGCATTAAACACATCTCCCCACGTCTCCACTGTGTTAACCAAGTTTAGCTCCAAATGTGGAATAATCAAGGCAGTAATATCTTCATAGAGACAAGCAGGTGACAGATCCTCCACCAAAAAAGTTACACAGTGCGCCTTTAATAATGGGTATCAGCATCAGAAAAAAACTCACATTAGTAGGTAGTAAATTATCTCCTTTTCATTAAATTCAAAGATGAATTGGTGAACAAAATATATTGTGTGTACTTTTAAGACTGTCATTTTATTTTTTTCTCTGCTCCAAGGACCCTCATAGAAGAGCTTTTAGAAAAGTGCATACTTGTAAACATCAATGATAAGGCTAAAAATAATTCATGAAACGCACAAGAAGTGAACAATTAAATCTGGCCTTGGCCTATAAGATTTCTTCAAATTAATTACTCCTCTCCCACTTGTAATTTACTAAACGCCTCCAAAGTATACGCCCCATTGTTTTAACAAATTAAAAACTACCCCTTTATTTGATTCAGTAACGCCCTTCGTCTGGTATCCTGATGACTTCACTGTCTCGGTCGAATGAAAAGTGTCACGATTGACTGATACTGCTATAAAAGTATGTGCAGACTCCCAAGTGTAATCTATTGAATTGCCTTTTCCCTTATTAAAAACAGTCTGAAGAATTACATTGACATTCACAAGTTACTCTCTTTAATTAAATCCAGCGAATACTCTGGTTGTTTATATGGTGGATCATTGGATTCAAGTTTTGTTCTTTTTGTAATACTCCCTCGCATATTTGGACAATTCGTTTAAAAATGAATCGTGACTTATTATAATTTTAATGCAGTATTTTTTACCATTGAAGTTCCAAGAAATCGAACTGTAGCCCGGCCCTGTCCTTGTCACTCCAAAGCACCATGAACCAATTAAAAGTTGCACACATAAACTCGGGGCTATACTTGAAATGCTGGAGGACATTAGACTAGCTCATTAAGAATAAATTCCAATGCACTTTGAGTATAGGAACTGACAGCTCAAACCAGTGCTTCATTTTCTGCCCCACTGCCCTGTCAGCTGCTCTAATATGACTGTACATATCCGTCTTGTCTGTTTCAGGGTCACTGTGTTGGAGACTGGGAGCCTGCGAATCGCCAATGTGACCAAGATGGACGCCGGGCTGTACACGTGTGTGGCCAGGAACCAGTTTGGGGTGGCGAGCAGTGCTGGGAGTCTATTGGTGAAAGGTGAGTTGTACTAATATGTCGTAGGACTACTTCTTGGGTGTGGTCATGCGTACCCCCATCCATATATCATCGGTTATAACAAACACTACTTAGCCATCACACTGTCATGGCCCATATGTTATAATAAAGATTGTACACTGTAGGAATATAACACTCACATATAGTATTTGACAAAAATATGTTTATCTTCCCTACTCTTACATACATTTATACTGTGGTAGAACTTTTAATGTCATTACAAATGGAACAGAATACTTATACTACTTATTTGGAATTTAGAAAGTATATTAAATTTTTGTTCACTTTTCTTGAATTCAATAAAAATGTATGAAGCTGAGTTTGGCCTGTTCTAAATATCAAATAGCTACTCTTATATACGTTGCTTTGTTTTTTTAAGGTCTTGCTTTGTTGTTGCTTCTGAAAGGAGAAACCCCAGAGTATGTATTTTAAAAGAGCCCAGCAGGATCTCCAGTTGGACCCGTGTTACTGTTCCAGTCCAAGTCACATGGTTCAGTAATTGTATCGATGTCCTTGAGTTGTTTGTCACCACGCTTTATAATTAAGTAAGACCCTTCTTTATAGCTGTCAAAGTAATGATATAGAGGCAGCAAGCTCCAGCCAACCACTGCTGAATTTAAACAATGTGCTGACCCTGAGTGCACAGTATAGGAGCACAATAAGGTAATACTGCTCCCTATAGCCTTTACCTGACACATACACACCAATTAGTTGATTGGCAGTGGCTCCAGGAAACAGGGCTCCAGGCTCTTTGCATTTTGGCACCTCCATGTTTAATTCATTATTTCCTTTTTTTCTGTGGCGTCTAATAGCCCCGCTCAGATTGCTTAAGATTTCAATCCATTGATATCACACACTTGCACCGCACATTGCATTTCCTTGGTCCTTCTAAACAGCAGAGTCAACAACAGGCCTCTATTAGAATGCCTTTTGGTGATTCGTCTTTGTGAGATTTTTGAATTGCAAATGGGCTCGCACTGAAACCTGTTTTTGTTTTGCTTCACCTTCACAGTCTCTACACAGGGGCAAATAGAGCCTTTATACTGTGTATGTGCAGTTTAGTCGACATGTTTGTAAGGGCAGCTGGGAGAAAGAAAACATATAGAATAATGTATTCAAATCCTCAACTCTGCCTCAGCACAATGACTTTATTATGTAAAATAGCACAGCTTTAAACTGCGGTAGGATGACACCACTCTACAGTCATTTGCTCCACTTCAATTGTGCTGACAGAGGTGGACTTAAAACACATCATAAAACTCAAGTAGAAGAACTACAAACACTAGTTCTTTAGTATACCTTTCACTGTACAATCTAATAGCTGAATGTTTAAACATAAATTGTCTTGTTTATGATAACAAAAGTTAACTTAAACTCATTCTTACATACTAGTAGTTCTTCTTGAACTAGTCTTCTTTTCTTTGTAATTGAAAAAGGAAACAAAACTGAAATAAATAAACACGTTACACTTGGACATGAATCCCCAAATAGTAGAGCTGTTGCTGAAAGAAGAAAGTCTTGGTCTACTAAAAACTAATGTCTACTAATGTCATACTGGTCGATTAACTGACTAAAAAGGGGGCATGGCAACAGCTCTTGAAACTATTTATCTCCAGGCATTGGACAAACCTGCTCTCACAAGACCACACTTGCACAATAGGTCATACAAAAACAACTATTTATGCAGAAAATGTACAAGGAAACAACTTGAATCCTGTGTTTAATAAATACCAAAAAACAGAAAATTCAGTTTAAAATTAACTTCTCCTTTCTGCTGTTGTCTCATATAAAAACCAGCTAATCAAAATAAAATTATTAGTCCACTAATAGAAGTGTTGGTCAACAAAGACACCATCAACTGATAAATCAACAAAACAACTACAGCTGTACCCAGTGGATTATTTTTTATCAATCATCACCATTTTCATTGATTTACTACTCTTAAAGTGGCAATAAAACCAAGTATTTTCCATCATTTGACCTCTATTTCACACTTTTCAGCCTGTGATATTCTGGACATAACATCTGTATCTGTTACAACATTAGTGCTTACAGCAAAGAAACTTAAACTTGCATCAGTTTGCACAGACTAATAGCGAGCGTGACTAGATGTTGAATTTCTCTTCTTTCCTACAGGCAGAGCTGACCTGAGGCATCCGTGTTTATGTACCAGTGGCTGTGATCATTTGTAGTCTCAGCTGCAGTCTCCCAGCATGCCTCTTTTTGGTCATTCACTTTGTAACATAGTCTGCATGTGTACAGTAAACCAGCTTTCTGCTTGTTTAACGGTGCACTGCTGTCCCATAGGGTCCCACAGTATGAGACTCCCTGTTCGGAGCTGCCGCAGGAAACAAGGGAGCCAATTTGTGATTTTTTCTCACAGACATAACAGGAGGGAGCGTGACAGCGTTGCTTTTACAGGCACAAACTTTTTGACCCTTCGTCTTGTTTTGCATCTGATGTCAAAGTTTTCCTGAACGTCACCTGATATGCACTGCCCTGACCAATCCCTCCACTAAGGGGCAGAAAGGAAAAATAATCGTGCTTGTTTTGACAATACTGAGCTTGGAAATATAGTCTGCAATACTGGTTTGGCTATTCACATGATCAGATTATCTACAGTATACAGTACAAAACAAAAGCCTAAAAGTAGCGCTGCCATTTCCAAAGGTGCAGCACAAAACTAACTATGTGGTGGCGTGGGGTGTAGTGGTAACTGAATGATACCAGTTAAAATGAACCAAACAACACCACTGAGCATAGCACACAAAACTAAACTAAATAAAGCTAAATAAGGCTCACAGATTTGTTAATTGACAGACAGACAAGTGGCGTATAAACTGTGGAATAATTTATTATAATTATTATTCATTCATTTATTTTTGTTGGATTGACTTTAAAAAGTAGACTAAAGGACGTTCACATGATGATCTCCAACTGAGGGCTTCACAAAAGCGATTGTACAATCACCTTGTCCGAACAAACAAGCAGAAATAAAGCAAAGGCGAAACAAAGCACAGCAACAGCTCGTTCACAGGGTCACCCCTCCACAGTGACGTGCGGTGAAGTTCATG
>JACN01040338.1:0-23206 GCA_000787155.1 Scartelaos histophorus | reverse complement strand
GAATTATGATGTAGTGACTTAGAAGCCAAATACTCCTGAGAATGAGAGCGCTACTGCCACCTACTCTAGTGGATGTGCAATTACATAAATCTGTAGAGCAAAGCTATTGGCAGAAGGAAACTACTGATCTAACAGGACGAGGACAGATTAATCCAGGACATGACACCTTGACACCTTCCACCCACCACTTTAAACTCCGCCAGAGAAGACCAGTTTGAACCAGTTCTGTACATAATTTCATCTAAAATGAATTAAAATAAGTGTAAAAATAAAACATCTCTGTGTGTTGTTCGGCTAAATCAGAATAACTCTACACAGTGTTATCCGTTTATTCTCGAAACATTAATGTAACTTTTGATTTTGGGGTTTAACAGGAACTTTGGTCCAGTGTTGCTTAATTAACATGTTAAAAAATGTTAAATAACTCTGGAACAGATTGGACTCATATAAACCCTGAAATTTTTTAAAAAATTATTCTGTGAGAGTCATTTTTAACAATCCACTTTTTACTGTGTGCTTGTTTCTGTGGAATTTGAAAAGTTTAATGCCGTACTTTGTAGGAAACGCAAGTCATGGGTGGGCTTTCTACCAGAAAAGTTAAACCGTGGACCTTTAAATTAATAAATTACACGTCACATTCATCTGAAAATCCAAAATTAGCTGATGAATCGCGTATGCCAGCTGTGTGTGTCCATATTTTCCTTTCCACCGCAGCTGTGAAAGCCTACAGCGTGTTTTTGGTTCAACATCTCATCTCGTCCGACGATGGAAACTGGAGCAAACAAAAAAAGCGCAATAATATTTGGCCGGTCGGAATAACAGTCATCTTTATGAGCACTTAAATCACCCCGTCACCCGTGTTGTATTTGTATTTGTCTGTGGGTGGCGGCGCTTTGGGTCCTTTCACTCCCCGCGGTTGCCATGACGTCACCGGCCCGGCTAAAACAACAAACTCTGGGGGTACGAGATAAGCTCGATCCCCCGCCCTCCCTCCGCAAACCCTGATTCACAGATAGCTACGCACCTGGAGCTGTCAGGACTATCAGTCAACCGCAAAACAAGCGCTCCCTCCCACAGAGCAAGCGCACATCAAAACAAACGCACCCGCCCGGCACCCAAACAGCACCCAGGCAGATCAGGCAGAGGTGTGAGGGATCAGCCGGGGCTTATGGGGCTTAAAGAGGCATGCACACAACTCAAGAGCCATTAAAATACAGCAAGCATGACCTGATAGACAGCTTGAGGAGAAAAAATACAAAAAAATATTATAAAAATCTGAAAAAATGACTTAAAAGTGCACAGTGTAACGTTTTGAGCTGCTTTTCTTCATGGACGTATTGCTGTTTTCCCTTGATTATCCCACAGTTTGGAAATAAACCCGTACATGCTAAGAGTTCATGTTTCTAAGGTGTTTATGAGCTACAAAACACCTGTAATTGAACTAATGCAAGGGAGATATGTGGACCATTTAACGCAAAGAGATCACATTTTCACTTTAGTTGCATAATACTGTAATCTGTAGGTTTTGCACTGTAAAAACAAAAAATCCAAAGAGTTTCTAGGAGATTGTCAGTCTTCATACTGGGTGAGGGTGAGAGTTAAAGAGTCTCTATTACACCATTTTCTGATTTATATAATAATGTTGTTTCCTCATCACAAACAGATCTGGCAGGGATGGGTCAAGATCTTCTGTCAGGAGATCTCCAGGGACAAAATTGTAAAGATTGTGCTGAAAATGATTCTTAGACCTCTCATGTCATAGGTAAGAACATTGAATTTAAGGCTGCACAATATCACTGTGGAATCGAAAGTGTAATTTGATTTGGAGCGGCAGCTACTTAAATGACAGAATGTCCTGTGTAACAAAGACTAATCATGGACCTGTATGTTCTGAGGATTAGTTCATCAGTTCAGACTTCAGTTTTCTTTCATATGAGATTGTGTTCTGGAGTTTTCAATGTGTATCTGAACAGAATGTGATTTTGAAAACAAATCACAAATCTAATCACAATAATACTTGACTTTTGAATTTTTTTTTCTGAGATAAAAACTACAACAAATAACATCTGAGAAAATGAATGTGGCAAAAGTGAAATATTTGTGACCTTATATAAATACAATATTTTTTTCTCCTTGTTTTTACATTTGGATTGGAAAAAATAGAGTTAAGAAGCTGTAAATCCCAAAAATCAGTCTTACGATGACAGCGGAAATATTAAAGTCAATTTAAAAATGGTGAGCCCAAAATTGGGAACTGGATTGTACAATTTATTGATTCTAAACAATATCAACATCTCATCTTGTCTCATTCTCACCCAAATACCTGGAGTTGTGTTTGTTACTTTACACATGTTTAACACACACATCTTCAAACTGAAATACTCTGTTCCACTTTGTGTTTTTATTATTACACAATGTGAGTGCATGTTGTTTCAGACTGAAATGTCAGTATTTTCTTTATCGTATTTTGTTGTTTTTTCCATCCGGTGAATAAAGTAACAGGAAGCAGAAGCGTTTCTATTTTGAAGACAGAAAAATCTATAATAATATATGCTGTTGGTTGTGCTGTTGCTATGGTGTGATGACCTCTGTTATGGGAGATCAGCCCTGACATGGCAGCATGAGTGTGTGTGTGTGGTTCAGGCAGGAC
Organism: Scartelaos histophorus; assembly: GCA_000787155.1. Taxonomy (NCBI): domain Eukaryota; kingdom Metazoa; phylum Chordata; class Actinopteri; order Gobiiformes; family Gobiidae; genus Scartelaos; species Scartelaos histophorus. Next base: position 20,556 of record JACN01040338.1, on the reverse strand, counting down.
ACACACTAACACCCTTTGACCTCTGCAGTTTGAGACTCTCCTCCTCTCCTGACCTTTGACCCCGCCTACACAAACACTAGGTGCATAATGTAGCTTTTCTGGAGGGTGCTTTCATCTGGAATGTTCCACACTATGGCATTTAACAACTCTTTCTTAAATGTATTCAATTATAAGTTGTTTAAAATGCATATTAAAAAAGGAATTCTGAATTCTGACTGTGTGGGGGTTGCCCAAAACTCAGTGGGAAGAAGAAAACGTAAACTTGGCGTCCATGATGACAGGTTTAAAGTTTAACTGTCCAATGTCAAACTAAACTTGAACTGATAAATAAAGTCATGAGGGTGACTGGCAGGAAAGAGTTTCCTTCTCTGCAGGACATTTTGTAAAACTCTGGTCACTCAGGTCAGATGGATTGTAGTAAACCCTCATTTGTGGCATTTCCAATATTAACTTCCTCCATCAGGCAGGCGGGGGGGCTATTGAGCACATCACTTTAAGAGTAACAGATATAAATTCTCATTTGGGCCACTTCTGTTGCACTGTTGAACAAATCTGCACAACAAAGATTAACTTCACTTTACTTCACTTCACTTTATATGGTGTTTGTGCAAAGGGGCTGGTGCAATAACTTGGACACTTTATGGTTGTGCAGTGCACAAACGGACAACATGAACAATGGACAGGTGTATGTTGTGGCTGTTCTGTACGTGTGAGTGTAACTGTGTTTTTAAGCTACGGGCAGTGAGCCCAAGACTAATGTCCCTTTGGGACAATAAAGTTTATCTTATCTTAATGCCATAGTGTGAAACATTCCAGACAAAGCAATAACATCTCCATGGAGAAATGAATTTGACGGATCCTCCATCAGAAAAGTTACACAATTCCTTAATGTTCTTACTGTGGAGAATTCCAGGTAAAGCAATAACATCTCCATGGAGACAAGCTCCAGAAAGGATAGTGCACCTTTAACTAGACCAATAAAGTGTATAAAGTGTTGATGTTACACAGTGGAGACTCCGTGGCCAATACTGCGTTCCCAGTCGTGTTTAGTACAAGCCCCAGTGCTCCGCTCCATCAGCAGGAGATCACTCCACACGTTTGACTTTCCAAACTCCTGTCTCTGAGCTCCAGAGGAATCATAAGCTCATAACCTCTGCTCTGAGTGTGAGAGAGGCCACAGAGCTGCAGCATTTACAAGCAGCCAAGTCCCCCTCACATCAACTCCACTGTACTCTGATCAAATATAAACACGCCACAGCTACAAGAGTTCAAAGGAAAAATATTGACCTTGTTTCAAGTAGATTGTCCTAATATGTGAATATTTATTTTCTAAGTAAAAGAGGAAGTTGAAAATAAGTTACAAACCTACTTGGTAAATTTGAATGTTAAATGGTCACATTTTTATACAGCTCTTTTAGCACTTTACATCAAGGAACCACTCACCTATGCACCTGTGTGCGCAGACACTGAAGGTGAGGAGGTCTTGCCCAAGGACACAACAACAGGAGGTGGAACTAGATTGCCAACCTGTCAGTAGATCTGACTGCTCTACCAATGATGTTTATTTGTTTGACCCTCCACCCTTCAAATGAGTGGATACACACTCTACTCCTGAGCTCCGGTCAGACCAGGAGCTTAATCAACACGTTTAAAAGAGCATCATATAACTCTTAATAATAAAGCATCAGTTTTATACAGCACTTTTCTGTAAACACAGAGACACTTTACAGAGCAGTATTCATTAAAATACTACTGTAGCCACAAGGCTGCACCACCATCACTCACACACACTCCATTTTCATACTAGGCAATGTGGGAGCCTTGCCTAAAGACACAACATTTTTTTTTTGTAACTGGTTCCGCCATGTGGCACCTGATTGTCCCAGTGCCTCCATCCAAGTACTGCCCAGGCGCGGCCCTGCGGAGCTTCTGAGATCTGATGGATGAGGCTCTGACAGTCCTGTACGGCCACTCTTCCACTAGGAGGAAGTTGCTTTGCTTTAATGTTCCCCAGAATGAGATGAAGAGCGATGCCAAGGTCAAATTACTGGTAAGATCTGGGAAGAGGTGAAACCTGTGTATCCTCTGAGCTCCACGCTATCGTTCAGAACATGCTGAAGTGCTAAGAACGGCTAATGCCAAGCTCAAACATGGCTGTGCAGTCACTTGTGTTTATTTCAAAGTTCCTGGATACACTACTTTATTGCAGTTTGTCTCATGCATTTGACCCACCCTTCATTCCCACCGGGGCATCTCCTCAGGAGCAGTGAGCACCACAGCTCAGTGCCTGAGCCACCTCCAGATGTTGAGATAGTCTTGGTCAGGACTAATTTAGGTGGAGGATATTTATGGTGCATGTTTTGGGTTGATGGGGGAAACCAAACTGTCCAGAGGAAACCCACCCAGACACAGAAAGAACATGCAAACTCCACACAGAAAAGCCCAGGTGACCCAGGGATCGACCCCGAAATCTTCTTTCCACCATGGCAAAGACGCATGTGATACGTAGGAGCTCGCTGGACACCCACCATTTTTAACAAACTTCTCTCACGCTCAAAGATTCTCCAGAAATATGCAATGTTTTCTCATTCCCTTTTGTCCTTCTTTTTGACATGTGCAGATCATGTGTCCCTGATTGGCTAATCCACCTGTCAATCACACCCTTCTGAAGAGACCAGACTCACACCTTTGTAAAGTACTGGAGAAGTATTGAGGACTTTGCAACCTTACAGCTCCTGTGACTTTCATGGCCAGGAAACAAAAACAGTGGAAGAATGTGTCTGTATTTTAGAGTTGTACCTAATAAAGTGGCCTCTGAAAGAGCAGACTGACCTATCACTGTCTGTTTAGGTACATCTCTGCTCCTCTACGCTCTGCTCTTTACACACACCACACACACATTAAACTGCTCAATGGACTTTGAAATCACACCCCCGAGTCTCACACACACATACACACTCACACACTCTCCTTCCTCTCACCGCGTCCATGGAAACAAATCAAATTCAGGAGGAAAAGGCGAGTTGTGCAACGGCCAAACTGTCTCTAATTCCTTCCTCTTTCCCCATGTGCTTGGACAGAAGCCACAGACTAACAGTGGATCAGAGGCACACAGGAGAGGTGGATGTGAGGAGATATGGAAGAGGTTTGGAGATGTGGGAGAGGTGTGGAGATGTGGAGATGTTAAGATGTGCAAGTGTGGGAGACAGTGTGGAGAGGTGGAGACATTTAGATGTAGACATGTGGAAATGTGGGAGATGTGGGAGAGAGTGTGGAGATGTGGGACATGTGGAGATCTGGAAGATGTGGAAGTTGTGAAGATGCGGGAGATGTGGAAGATGTGGAAATGTGGAAGGTTAGGAAGTTGTGGAGATGTGTGAGAGATGTGAAAATCTGGGACATGTGGAGATGTGGAAAATGTGGAAGTTGTAGAGATGTGGGAGATGTGGGAAACAGTGTGGAGTGGTGGAGATGTTTAGATGTGGATATATGGAAATGGGGAAGGTGTGGAGATGTGGGAGATATGGAAGATGTGGAAGATGTAAAGATATGGCGATACGTAGAGATGTGGGAGATATGGACATGTCTACAAATGGAAGGAAAACCATACCACCTCCCTGTGAAAACATGTTCTCTCTGTGGGAGCAACAACTCGGCGTGAATCCAGTAAAGTAAGGCTTGATTGGCAGCAATTACCAGCAGAACTCAGTGAAAGTGTACATTTCCAGACATCTACTCACCAAAATGTCAAAATACAGTTTGAAAAATACTGATTATTGTCGTTTAGTCAGAAGATTTACAGCAGAAAGTGAGTCAGCTGGTGCGGGGCTCCTGAGTCACCGAACGGCTCTTCTGAAGTGAGTCGAACAAAAATAAGACCTCAAATTACATGGATGCATTCCAGAGACACACGCAAATGAGACGCTGGCAGCTCTCCAGTCCGACAGTCAGTCTGAGGGATCTCTGGGGCTTCCACAACTTATTCACAACAAATACAGAGCTGAGATTACAAGTCCACACGAGTTAACACAGGAGACAAGAACTCTGCAAAACTTTTATCCAGAAGTCAAGATAGATTACTGCTAACTGCTACCACTACTGCTACTAGTATTGCTACTGCGATTACTGCTGCTACTACTACAACTACTACTGCTACTGCTATTGCTACAACCACTACTGCTACTACTACCACTACTGCTACTAGTACTGCTCCTGCTATTACTGCTGCTACTACTACTATTATTACTACTACTTCTGCTACTGCAACTACTACTGATACCACTACTGCTGATACTACTATTACTGGTATTGCTACTACTGCAATTACTACTGCTACCACTACTGCTGCTGCTACTGCAACTACTTCTGGTACCACTACTACTACTACTACTACTACTGCTACAACTATTACTACTGCTACTACTATTGCTGCTGCTAGATGGATAGATGGAAAGAAATGGATACTTTATTGATCCCGACTTAAATTCAATTTTGCTGCAGCAACACGTATGTCTCAGTTGCCATTTTGTTTTAAATAGATAGATGGATACTTATGTATAAAACTAAAAATCTTTAGTGTTAAAAAATCTAAAAATTGCCCCCTGTCAAACCAGCGCTACCTTCAATACCCTGGCTTCCGGCAGGGGGATGTCTTAAATAAATGTCTGGTCTGTTAAGAGATTGAAACAAATAAACAGCCCGAATGTTATTTGGTATTTGGTATGCAAATATATGCAGTACTATATTTGCAAACACATCATAACCTTCCTCACCCACAGAATAAAGGAAGGAGGTTGTGTGAGTACCGACTTAAACGTACATTTTTTATCCATCAATCCATTTATCTGTCTTGTCTTATCATGTGTAACACTGCTAAAAATGTTCTGAAATGTGATTCTCGTAGTAGTTTGCCAGTTCAGATTTCAGTCTTTGTGATAATTCTCCTGGACATGTTTAAAACGTGAACTTTGAACAGAATCCTTTTATTAAAACATAACTCGCAAATCTCCCAAATCGGTTCAAAAGAGTGTCAGAAAAATTACACAATTTCCTAAACTGTTCGGCCTTAATTCACACAGAGACTTTGTTTCCTCGTTTCACTGTTCAGAAATCAGGTAACGCAGCTCTACGTTTAACTCAGATCATTATTTCCTCTCCTTCCTTCTTTCTTTTCCTCCCTCTCCACTGGCACCTGCATGTTCTCCAATTAAGGTCTGGTTCTGCTCTGTGCCACTGGCTTTACACTTCTGTCAGAGTTAATCTTCCACAGAGCTGGTATGCGCTGCCCTGTCCGCACACACACACTATCGCGGCGGCGGCGGCGGGCGGGTGGGCACTGGCGCGTGGTCCCAGGACTATAAAAGGTCTGGAGCTTACCCCCCCTCCGGCCTCTCGTCTCCCCCAGAGCGAGCGCACGTGTTTGGGTAGCGGTTTGCAGAGCGTGCCCTGGAGAGCTGGAGAGACTTTACACTTTTGAGAGCTGTGTTCAACATACAACAGGCCGGTGCCACTCGAGTGCAGCGCCCAGATGTGACTTCGATATAAAAGTGACGGATTCTGCTCGGACAAAGGTCGGTTCGGGACAGTGGAAACGAGCCAAGGCAGGTTTATTTGTATCATACGCATCGTAATTCAAAGTGAAGCGCGGAATCGATCCATAAAAACTTGTGGTGCTTCCAAAAAAACGTCACTTTCCATCATCGCTAATGCAAAACCCTGCTCCTCTTAAGTGCTTTTGGATTGACCTGAAATGTTCCACAGTCTGTTTCCATGGAGACAAGCAGGTAGCCGACTCATGACTAGAAAAGTTACACAAAAAAGCCAAAATGTAAAATATAAACACTTCTATCAGAAAATGACTTGAAAGTAATAAAATGATCTGTCCGTGCAGCAAGATCATTTTACTGGACAAGTTCTCTTAAAATAAACTCCCTCTAGACTAGAATGAAGCGTCTCTGTAAATGTTCATGGGCTTGAAATGAGTCTATAGATGCTCAGTTTTAGATAAACACACTCGAGTATCAAGCAAAAACAAGTGAAGTGTTGCAGGGAAAATTACGGTAAACAGATTGTAGATTTTAGATTGTACATTATACAACCAATTCAGAGTTAGTAAGTACAAAATAAATCTGAAAACAAGAAGAAAAACGTGATATAAGTTTGAAACATCTTGGCCAGATCAGAGAAATTTGTGTGTAGACGACGGCTAAAGGCTGCTCAGTTACGGAAGAAATGATGTTGACGGTTTGAATCATAGTTTAAATCTTGATTATTCAAACGATTATTTACTTGCTCCTGCACTTGAGAGAATGAATAGATAAAGACAGCTTTCAGCTCCAGTCAAATGAAGCTCATCAAGGCTCGTAGTTATAGAGACAAATTTGGAGCCTAGTTATATATTTTTGGAAAACGTGAGAATTATCAGCAATAAAAGAGACAATCGAAGTCAACACCCCTTTCCAAGTGGGCGCTTAGCAACGCTGTCAATCAAACCAGTTGCTAACAAGAACCGTTTTGACCAACACCATAGCATCACTTGACTGTCTCCTCTCATTTAAAGCTGAATTATGTAACTGTTCTGGTGTTCAAATATGGAATTAAACCTTTCAATCTTCATGGAGACCAAACCAGACCAAGTTACAGGTCAGATCTGTGGAGAGGCGACCCTGCTCACAGTCAGATTGCCTGTTTTTGTAGGTATTTTGGTGTTATAAAACCAGCTGTAATTGAATAAATGTAAAGTAGAGCTGTTTAATGTCACACTGTGGAACATTCCAGAGAGAGCAATTACCAAAAAGTTACACAGTGCGCTTTTAAATCCATGCTAACGCTGCTACACTTAAACCGCTCTGCCTTATTAGCACCACTTTAGCGTTGACACGTTTTGACTTGACGCTAACCCCATGAGCTAATTCTGTCCACTGGAAACACCCCGAGCGAAGTGACGGACAGCTAGCCGGCGCGTTGGACCAGCCTCTGCAATGATGCTATCTAAAACGCATTCTCTTTTCCACGTTTTCGGTCATTTACGGCGGGGACGCTCTGCAGTGACGAGGGGTGGTGACAGCCTGAACTTGTCGCTGATCCGAAAACTGGACCGGACCTGAGAATGAACGCGATTTTTCCACTAAAAGTAACAAAAAAAGTCAAAGCACCTGTCAGGAGCAAATACAGCCGAGCAGGAGAAACGGCTAATAAAATGCACATGTGTTAGCGAGGGGCTACAGTAAAGCTAGCCACCTGGACTTCAGTAAAAGACATTACAGGCTGCAAAAATAAAAGCTGTGGCTAACAATTACTTTGCTAATTGATTTCTAAGTAGGTTATTTCAGTAAATGACTTCTTTAACAGACGTTTGAACCAGATGAAGAGAAAACTTTACCATCCTGGAATCACTTAACGAGGGGGCGTTATGCAAAAATGTTTCTACCCCGTTATAACGTTGTTCCCTCATCACAAAACACATCTGAAGAGGTTTTAAATGTCATCTATGCATGTTTGAGTAATTTAGCAATCTCTCCAAGGCAGTATTCAAACCCTTTGTACAAATAAACAAACTGTACACCACGCAAATTTGACTCAGAGCGCCAAAAAAACTCAAATGAAAGTGAAATTTTCTTTGGTTTTGTTTTGTTTTTAGCCAACACGGATATCTGTTATTTGTCCTGCTGCTGTGGACAGTAACTGATATATTTAAAATCTACAGCAAGGCCCACAAATCCATTTTAAGTTGACGCAAAGATCACAAATGAGCTTTTCCCTTTTGTAAAAATAATAATAAAATAATTTGTTACGTTTGTGTCAAAACATCTGTTGTCTCGGGGCCCATGGTCTTAGGGGCCCAGAACTGGACCCTCTTTTTATTAATTTAGATTAAAGGGAGCCCATGTGAGGTGTCTTGCCCCATGTCCCTAAATTGTTGTGGCCTTTTTATACGTTGTTATTTTTATTTTTAATTAGTCTCTTGTTATTTTTGCTACTTTGAGCTACTGCGTCTAACTCATTTCCCTTGTGGATCAATAAAGTTTGTCTAAGTCATCAGTTCTGTGTTCTTAACAGAAGTCAGTCCCATTTCATTTACAGAGCTGTTAACAATTTATGTCATTTCTTCAACAGATCTCCCAGGAGCAGATCTGTGTTTCCATAATATACAGTAACACACAAGAGCCGCTTTGTTCAGAATCAGACTCGGCCACAGACAGTGGAAAACATGACCTGAGTTTGTGAAGTCACTTTAGACACATCCTCCGAACTCCACCAACAAACATGAGCGCTAATCTCCAGCGGCCTTACACATTTAATCGAATCAGTCTACACCGGTGTTTCCCATAACGTGTTCCCATAGCGACAAACTATTCAAGAAGCCAAGAATATTAAGTTCTATATTACGCAAAATTGACTCTTGTGCGGTTTAAGTTGTGTAATAATGTTGTTACCTCCTCAAAAACATATCCTGGAGTTGTGTTTGAGTCATTTATTATTACTCTGTCTATATCTCCAAAGCTCAAAATGCTCTGCTCCACCTTGTGATGTCAGGCAGTGGTAGTTTTCAAGTTAACAGCTCCACCAACCCTAACCTTAACCCTTTAGTTCAGTAGAGATTAGCAATTCTGGGGCTGAAATTATCCAAATGATTCTTTGTCTGGAAGGTTTTACAGTTTGGTTAAACTTTTCGATCTTTAGAAACCGAACCAAACCAAGTTACAGGTCAGATCTGTGGAGAGGCGACCGCGCTCACAGTCAGATTACCTGTTTTTCTAGGTATTTTTGAGCTCTAAATCCACTTGTAATTAAATAAATGTAAAGTTGAGCTGTTTAATGTGACACTGTGGAGCATTCCAGGCAGAGCAATGACGTATCCATAGAAACAAGGAAGAGACAAGCACGCCACCAGAAAAGTTACACAATGCATCTTTAACTACAGGGTGTTTCATGTTCAAAAATGTCCATGATGACTCCATTTTTTAACCTTTAACCGCGCCAAAGTAGGAATATTTTTATTTTTATTGCATCAAAACTGTATTCAAAATTACAGTTATGTTCTGTATCTCAACTGCTGTCCACCTGAAAAAGCCCAACAACTGAACTGTGAAATCAGCAGTTTGAAAAGTCCATATTTCTCTGACTCTGGACGCTCTTGTGGCAAACACCGCTCCAAATTGTGTTGTTCAGCGACTGGGCATTAGCAGCTTCAGACCAGAGACCCAAACACATAAATAAACTCCATTGAACCACAGAGAATCAAATTTGAGAGAGAATTAAAAAAAAGTAGTGGTCCCAGACATACCCAAGTAAGAATCATTTGAAAGACAAACAAATAATGAATAATATTTGGGATTTTCAAAGGATAGACACAAATGAATGAGAACTTTGCATATCAATTTCTTGAAACGAAGAGTTTAGCAGAGGGAACAGCCCAAGAACATAAAGAAAAACGTACTTGCTTGCAAACTGTGAAATTAAAAAAAAGTGTGAAATTATGTGTGCATGTGTGCGTGCAGCAAGATCATTTTACTCGACAAATTCTCTTAAAATAAACTCCCTCTAGACTAGAATGAAACAGTCTCAGAACTAGTAAGTAGAAATAAAATCATATTGGAAGGAGTGGTACAAAAAACACAAGTTCAAATCATTCATATCCCTCAAGTAAGAGTAAAAGTACTGCTGTAAAAGTACTTTAAAAAGTACAGTTTCTTTTAAAAGTAAGTGTAACTGAGTACTACCCACCGCTGGTCTTGCCCCAGTACAGATATTTTGTATAAGCAGCTCTTGAGGACAAAATAAGATCGTTGCGTACTGTATGCATCGAATTAGAAGTGTTTTATGAGTGCACTGTTAGCATGCTAGTTGTTGCTTACATTATCATGATGGCAAAACTCAGCTGTAGTGTCTGAAAGTTGTGAAAAACTCTTACAAACTCAAGATAAGTGAGGAAAAACTGTTTAAAATGAATGACTTGTGTTTTTTGTTTTGTTTTGAGACTGAAATGAAAATAGGAAAGGTCTGAAAAGTTTGTATACCATTTCTAGGCTACATGCGGAGATTTGTAGCCAGGTTTTGCGACGGAGGGAGGAAAGGAAGTGCCTCCCGCTGGGTGAGCCCGGAGCAGCCCTGAGGGGAGAGGGCCGCTGGGTATTGGACACTTTGAATGAGAGTTCTGAGGAGCATGGAACCATTTTAGAACATGAGCATCATGCTGTTGTTTTGAGGTGAGGAAGTCGAGGTAATGCTTCAGTTTTGGGATCACGTATTGATTGTTAAAGGTCTTTTACGACGCAAAATGAACTCTCGGGAGCTTTAAGTCGTGTTATAATGTTGTTACTGCATCAAAAACAGACCTGGAGTTGTGTTTTGTTTCATTCACACAACAACTCCAAAGCTCAAAATATTGCTCTGTTCCACCTTGTGATGACATAAAGCGGTCGTTTCCAAATTAACAGCTACTTTTTACCTTTTGTTTACTAGATAATGGCAATTCCAGAGCTGAAATTATCCAAATGACTCCAGTAAAGGGCTCATTACGCTATTTTCTGATGTGTTCTAATGTAGTTTCCTCATCACAAACAGACCTGGAGTTGTTTTGTTTCATTCACACATGTTTAACACACAAACCCTGCAGAGTTCTTCTCTCAGACAAAAAACACTCCACCTTGTGACGTGAGGTGGTAATACAGGAAGTGCTCCCCTGTGTTTTAAAATTCCACACACCTTCAATAGGACCATTTGGATGATTTCAGCTCTGGAATTGCCGATCTCTACTGAACAAAAGCTAAAATGAGCTGTTAACTTGAAAACTACAACATGACATCACAAGGTGGAACAGAGCATTTAGAGCAAGGATCTCCAACCTTTTGTGAGCTACCTTTACAAAATGAGAATGCCATAGAGCTTCTCTATTTAGCGGTTGCAAGAAATTGAGTAGATATAAGAAGGCAAGGATTAGATGTTGTACAGTAAGATGCCTGTTCAACAAAACCATTTGTTAGTGTGAGTGTAACAATATGTCACGGAGCAGGTCCATACCTAAGTGCGCGGGGCTCGGGGAGAACACGTGGAGATGCGCGCCCGTCTCAGTATCGGCTGCTCCGCGCGCTTTACCAAACGCACATCAAAGTTTGTTTTCCATAACTTTTCCAACCTGTTCTGCCGTGTCTAGGGGTGCACACATGGAAGCGGCAGTGGCGACATCCAAATCCCGAAAAGTCATTTACTCACCCGCACTGCCGCCTTCACCCTCCTCCCGTGGTGCGATCTGGCAAACCACCGGACACCTCCGCGCCGGTACTTTAAATCCTCCCGGTGCGCAGGGTCCGGGGGTCACGTGGGGCACGAGTAATTTACATAGGCAATTGTCTGCATTTTATGTTTATTTGTGATTATAGGTGTAACTTCATGCTGCTGGCCCCTGAAATATTCTTCATTCGTTAGTAGGAATGATGTAAATGAGGTTTCAGGTGGGGGTTACGTAATGTGGGAGGGGCCAGAGGGTATACAGGTGCGCTCTGCAGCTCATTTGGAGTCTCGTCTCGTTTCGTCGCGTCCTGGTTACAACGCAGGTAACGTTCGATGAGAGAGCGAGGGAGCGTAAGAGAGAAAGAACGAGCGAGCGGCGACTAAAAGACTTAAAGGGGAAGTCTACCTTTGTTCTTTACGTGTTTGCCTGTAAATTGACTTTATAGAATCGTTTTAGAATTTGCACCTTTTTGCACTGTGGAAGAGTCCAATAAACCACACCAATAACGCATATCATGACTAAGCCTGAGTTTTCATTGGAGAACCCCACCACGCAATAACTGAAATCTCACGATATCGTAGAGTCGAATGTCTCACAATAATATCGTGGCCATCACAATATCTCAAATCCCAAGTCTCTTTGGTTAAATTCCTTGTTGTGGTGCAGTAATAGTTAAAAAAAAAAACAAAAAAACAACAACAAAAAAACCAAAAGGAACTACATAGACCATGATCCTTTGCTGTCTCAGGACAGACTACATGAAGAAATAACTGAAATAACTTTTACATCTTATTTTTGTATTATAACAGCACCAAAGTCTTATCATGGCATTTTAAAAGGAAAAAGTTGCATGTTCACAATTTTGTAAAACCTCCACAAAATATCAGAATAAATACTGTATCATACCGTGAGATGCAGATGGAGAAAATATTGTAGCGAGAGATTTGGATATCGTTCCATCTCTAATGTTTAGTTGTTACTTGAATTTTGCACTTCAACTTCAAAGACTTTTCAAGCTGTTCAAAATGTCAGAATATGACAAGAAATGTACCAAATGATGCTCAAAGTGTTTTAGAGTCACTTTGTTGTTATGTAGAATATCATAATATCGTGAGCTTTCCCAGCATATTGCAATAAATATCGTATCATGAGGTTCATACTGTGACGATATCGTATTGAGAGACTATTTATTAGTGCAGAAAATTATTCAGTACAATATATACGAATTCTACTGATTAACTTTGTGCAGAGATGCTTTGGTGAGCTAATAATAAACTAATAATAAAGAATTACTCAAACATGTGTAAATGAAACAAAACTAAATTGCAGGTCTGTTTTTGTTGAGATAACAGCATTAGAACATGATTTAAAGCTCACAAGAGTCTATTTTGTGTCATATAGGACCTTTGACAGTAATTTGTGGAAAAAAGGGCCAGTTTTTGTGTGTTTTCAGTGTACAAATAACGGAGCGAATTAAGTTTGTCATGTGGAGAGCTTAGTTACATAAACTGTGGACAACTGGCCATGAACGATTAATGACTAACTGTGACTAACTGCGATGAAACGTGCACTCATTATGTTTTCATCCACTGGACTTTTATTTTTCTTACAACTTTTCGCGTTCCAAGACAAACCCGCGTCCATGTTTTTTGGATCGTAACGTCTAAACAGGCCTTTAATACCTGGAAAGAGAAAGGACGGAGCGGCTATGGCAGAGTAAACCCGTGTTTGTGGATACGAGGCGGATCTGGCCTCGGGGAGAACCTCACCTCCTCATTACAAAACCATCACAAGCATCCCGAGAAGAAAGAGAAGAAAGCGGTGAAGTAGACGAGGTCACGGAGGACGGAGCCAACCATTTTCCTCTCTAATCATTTTGGTTTGTAGAATGTTTATAGTATTTCTAAGTAAGTATTGTGTAAAAGGTTAAACAGCCCGTGTGACGCTGTTTTCTGAACCGTTCTAATGTTCCCTCATCACAAACAGACCTGGAGTTGTGTTTTGTTTCTTTCACACATGTTTAACACACACTGCAGATTAAGGCTGAGTTTTTCTCTAAAACAGAAAAAAACACAATAATACAGGAAGTGCTTCAATGTGTTTTTTAACTCTACCTTTACACTGCAAAAAAGCTTAAGATATAAACACTTAAATAGATCAGAAAATGACTTAAAAGTAGACTTAAAAATGACTTAAAATGACAAGTTCTCTTAAAATAAACTCCCTCTACATTAGAATTAAACAGTCTCAGAAGTATTAAGTCGATAATACATCTGAAAACAAGATGAAAAACCTGATATAAGTTTGAAAACCATGGCCAGATCAGAGACATTTGCAGTGTACTAGAATAATTTTGATGATTTCAACCCAGGAATTGCTGGTCTCTAGTAACATAAAGGTAAAAGGAGCTGTTCACATAAAAAACTACCTCGGCATGACAACATTATAACATGGTTTAAAACTCACATAAGTAAATTTTGTGTAATATGGGACTTTTTATTATCTTCATCTGGGAATTTGTTCTCCACATTTGATCCATTCTTTGAAGGGACACTCTGGAATTTTAGACATAGGGCCTCATTTCCTAGTGAGCCAGAGAGTTGTAGACATGTGAAATCACTTTTTAAAATAATCCAGCCAGTCCTTGTATTTGCAGAGTTTGCTGATGCTAGGCTAGCGCATGTCAATGAGCATAGTTAGCCTGAAACTAAAAACAATCTTAGCCAGTCCGTAAACCACCCAAAGCAAATCTATTCTTACCCCAGACTGTTGATGGGAATGTCTGTGTCGATAGAATAATTTTAAAAGTAAAACCACCGTTGATTTTTGTCTGAACAGCAGCAGCAAGTTGTAGTTCCTGATAGCGGCGGAGTGATATCTGAGAAAATAGTCCCTCAAAATGCGACGATTCAAGCGATGCAAGGTTGGTTTTAGTTAAAACATTATTCTATCGACACAGACATTCACATCGACAGTCTTGGGTAATAATAAATTTGTCTCGGGTGCTTTGTGGAGTGAGTGAGACATATGCCCATTGACATGCACTAGCCTAGCACCAGTGACCCCTGTACAAGGACTGGATGGAATATTTTAAAAAGTGACTCCACACACCTACAACACTCTGGCTCACTAGGAAATGCAGCCCTATGGCCAATATTCCAGATTGTCCTTAATGTCTCTTGAGGAGCAGGATCTATCTCCATCTTGAGCTAATCTTAATCAGAACCCTCAGCTGGAGGATTTGAGCTGTTGTGCTTGTTTGGGGTTGACTGAAACTTGGTGAACACGCAAACTCCACACAGAAAGGCTCAGGCGGCCGGAGAGTCAATTCTAGAACCTTCTTGTTGTGAGGCGTGAGCGCTAGCCGACAAAAACCGCAAAAATGCCTCAACAAACACGTATTCTGTGAGTGAGCAGGGTTGCCTCTTTCACAGATCTGACTTGTAACTTGGCCTAACGTCATTCCATCTTATCTCCATAAATTTTTGCTTAACTATTTCTTCTTATACTATTTGTACACCCTGAAAACACCGGAACTTTCCACCTATTACGCTTAAAATAGAAATCATTGAATAGCTGAGTAATGTAAAATATAAAAAGACCTGCAGTTCCCTGTGTGGTCAGCAGGGGACAGCAGGAGGAAAAGGGGTCAGGATTAGTCTGGGCTCACTGCTCCTGGATCAAACCGGAATGACTTTTATCATTATTATTATTATTAAAACCGTCCATTTTCCGAACACAAAGAGATTAAAATGTGAAAAGATCCGACATGAGAGGCCAGTGTTTAATCCACTCTTTAATTTCTCTCTTTCCACGACTCCCACTCTATCTCTTCATCCTCCTCTCTCTCCCTTTCTATCTCCATCCTTCTTTCTCTATTTCTCTCTCTCCCTTCCTTCCCTCTTTATCTCGTTATCCCTCTCTCTCTCTGTTTCATACTCTTCCCCTTTCTCCCTGTCATTTTTCTTTGTTTCTCTCTCTCTACATCCCTCTTTCTCTATTTCTCCAACTCTCTCTTTTTACTCCTCCTAGTCTCTCTCTTTTCCAACTTTTCCCTCTCTTTGTCTTGCTGTTTCTCTGTTTTTTCCTTCTCTCACTCTTCCCATTCTCCCTCTTTCTCTCTCTCTGTTCCTCCCTTTCTCTAACCCCTCTCCCTGTTTCCCTCTCTCTCTCCTGTCCTTTGTCTCTCTCATTCTCCCCATTCTCTCTCTCTTTTCTCCCCCTTTCTCTATCCCCCTCCATTTCTCATATCTCTCTTTCTCCATCTCTCTCTTTCCCATTTTGCACCTCTCTCTCCCTTCTCTCCATCTCTCTCCTCCTCTCTCCTTTCCCTCTATCTCATGCTCTCCTCCCTTTTCTCTCTCTCTCATTCCAACTTTCTCTTTTTACTCCTCCTACTCTCTCTCTTTTCCCTCTTCAGCCCCTCCTTGTCTTGCTGTCTCTCTGTCCTTTCCCTCCATCCTTTCCTTCTCTCTCCCTCTTTTTCTCTCTTATCCTTCTCACTCTCTTTGCTCCCCCTTTCCTTAAACCCCCCTTTTCCCTCTTCAGCCCCTCCTTGTCTTGTTGTCTCTCTGTCCTTTCCCTCCATCCTTTCCTTCTCTCTCCCTCTCTTTCTCTCTTATCCTTCTCACTCTCTTAGCTCCCCCTTTCCTTAAACCCCTGTTTCCCTCTCTGTGTCCTTCTTTATCTCTCTCTATTTCTCTTTCTCTTTTCTCCCCGTTTTCTCTATACACTCTTCCTTTCTTGCTGTCTCTCTCTATCTCCCCGTCCATTTTTCGTTTCTCTCTTTCCAATACTCCTACTCTCTTTCTTTTGTCTTTCTTTCTCTCTTCCCTTCCTCTTTACGTCTCTACACCCCATTTCCATCTCCGTCCTTCTTTCTCTATTTTTCCATCTCCCTCTTTCCAACTTTCTCCCCTCTCTCTCCCTTCCCTCCTTCTATCTCCTTATCCTACTCTATATTACATCTCAGATCTGTAGAGAGTCGCCCCTATTCACAGAAGGAATGATTGTAATTTTGAGCAATAAAAACAGCTGTAAAGAATAAATCCTATCCTAATCCTAATCACAAACAAATCAGAACTGGTATTGGCATTTCAAAATTTGCAAATGAATCACAAAAAACAGCAATTTCTCATTTTATTTTTAATCTTGGCAAGCGTGTTCCTAATAGTTATGTATATGGAGGATAAAAAAAAACTTAAATTAATCTGCACCAATCTGCATCAAATTAAACTTAAAAAATAAACTCAATTATTGTACAATTCCATTTAAATGACACCTCGAGGAGAAATATTTGAGAGAAGATATATGAACAGCTAAAAGTATTAAAAATTATTTGTTTCATCAGATTTTGAATTTGAATCTTACAACTATGAAAAAATGTTTTAATGTTAAATGTTAAATTATTTTTCTTCTGAATGTCACCTGATGAAATTTTAAGAATACATTAATAAAAAAAAACAAAAAAAAAAACAACCCACCTTTAAATATTCCATATTTCCAGCCATGAAATTCAAAATCATAGTCAAAATTCAGAGAAATTTGCAGTAAAAAAATTGTCAAGATGCCAAGGCAGAAAAAATGGATCCAATATGAACAGATCGAATTTAGTAACAAACAGGAAATGGCGCAGTGAAGCAATCTGATTGGTCAGAATTAGCCTTATTCAAACCTCAAACCCCGCCCACAGATGAGAACAGCCAATAGGAAACAGCCTCTGCCCTCCTCACTCACGCAGGATCGATTGTTTCTGCCTTGGCATCTTAGATCTTTGCTGCAATTTTTTTCACATTCTGAATTTCGACTATTAAATTTGAGGGCTTGAAAATATCTTGACTGAATATTTAAAAGATGATTTAAAATTTCACCAACTGACATAAATAATTCAAACATGTTATTTTTTCAACGGCGTTTCAAATTCAAAATCTGATGAAACAAATTATCTTCCACACTCTTAGCTGTTCAAATTCAGTCTTCTCTCAAATATTTCTCCTGGAAGTGTTTATAATGTGTAATTTAAATGGAATCATACAATAATTTAGTTCATTTTTAAGACTAATTTGGTGCGTGTGCAGATTAATTAAAGATTAAAGATACGCTGGTCTATTCTCATTCATTTGCATTTCAGATCAGCCAAACTCATTTTCTAGACACTGATTTTGGAAAAGGTGGGCTGCTTTGCTTTCCTCATGAAGGCAACGTTAGTCATGTGAAACTGTGAAATTTAGTCGGAGTATTTTAAAATGTGGTTCATAATTTAGAGCAGCAGAACCAATAGCCGCCTCAGCCTCTCCAGCTCTTCCTCTTCACCACCAATAACTCCTTCAAATTAAACATGACAGCTTCATAAACACATTAGAAATTAGAAAAATAATAGAAATTTAAATAGAAATTGCAATTTGTAATTTAATTGTAAAATCTCTAAGAACATCTGATTCATTTTTGTTCCGCAGAGTCTAAGCAGAGACTCACACTTTTTTCTCCTGCTGTTGTGTTTTGCTGAATTTAGGCATCTTCTCTCAAACTGAAAACACTCTGTTCCACCTTGTGATGTCATGTGGTGATACAGGAAGTGCTCCATTGTGTTAAACTCTATACACCTTCACTAGAATCATTTAGGTAATTTCAGCTCTGCCAATCTACTAACCAAAAGGTAAAAGAAGCTATTAACTTGAAAACTACCACCACATGATATCACAATGTGGAACAGGGCATTTGAAAAGGGGGAACAGTGTATTTGGGTAAGCTAAAAGTTAAGAAAATGTTCATTTGACTAGAATGAATTTCATTGACAAATAAAATGATCTCCTAATGGACCAAGACTTTTTGTACTTAACATAAAAAAGCACCTTGTTTTCTAAAGATAAGAAAAACAACTTATTTAATGGTAAATAACTTTACTTGTCAAATCAAATCTACACAGAATCAAGTAATTTAAATGTACCTAGATTTTACTTTTTGCAGTGTGGAGCTGCATTCATGACAAAATACATTTATTTGACCAACACATATGCTCACCACTGGGTTTCTCTGTTAATCACTCATGAATAATTGAAGAAAATACACAAAGATGAACAACTTCTGATTGTTTATTAATAAAAACACCTCAATCACTTCATTTCAAGTGGCATTTTTGTCTTTAACCTTTTCCTTTCCACCTTTCTCCTTATGTTTTCTGTTCAACATCTCTGACGTGTTGAAACTCAAAGTGTAACAATGTCCAATAGCCTCGCGGTACAATATTTACTGCGATATGGTGGGGAGGCTCACGATATTACGATATTCTACATAACAATAAAAGTGACGTTTTAAAATACTTTGAGCATCATTTGGTTCATTTCTTGTCAGATTCAGATCAGTGACATTCTGAAAAACACCTTGAAAAAACTTTGTAGTTGAAGTGCAAAATTCAAGTAACAACTAAACATTAGAGATGGAACGATATTCAAATCTCTTGTACGATATTTTCTCCATCTGCATCTCACGTTACGATATTTACTCTGATATTTTGTCTTACAAAATTGTGAACATGCTGCTTTTTCCTTTTAAAATGCCACGATTAACCTTTAGCGCTGTTCTAATACAAAAATAAGATTTCAAAGTGCTTAATAACAGTTATTTCTTCACGTTGTCTGCACTGAAACAGCAAAGGATCATGGTCTATGTAGTTCCTTCTGTTTTTTTAGCTTTTACTGCACCACAACAATGAATGAGAAAATATACTTGTGATTTGATACATTGTGATGGTCATGATATTATTGTGAGACTTTTGACGATATGATATCATGAGATTTCGGTTATTGTTGAAACCAATGAGTAACCCACTTGTCTGAAACAAAACATAACTCCAGATCTGTTTTTGAGGAGGTACCAACATTCTAACATGACTTGAAGGTCTCAGGATCTTTAAAAGTTACATTTGTTTGCGCAAAGTACAAGTTGGAACTTAGTCACGTTTTTGAGCACACTGCAAATTTCTCTGATTTGGACAAGATTTTCAAACTCCTATCAGGTTCTTCATCTTGTTTTCAGATGTATTCTCGACACTCGTTCTGTATCAGGTTCTTCATCTTGTTTTCAGATGTATTCTCGACTTACTCGTTCTGAGACTGTTTAATTCTAGTCTAGAGGGAGTTTATTTTAAGAGAACTTTTCGAGTAAAATGATCTTGCAGCAGATCATTTCACTACTTTTAAGTCATTTTCTGATAGATTTAAGTGTTTATTTCTTAAATTTTGGCCAGAACTCGTCCAGAACCTTTACTGAACCTGATCCAAAAAACTGCAGAGACTTAAATCACGTCTAAAAGGAGAAACAACATCCCCCAACATTATCCATTCACAAATCTCTCCATCACACCTTTCTCTTTTCTCTCTTTTTCTCTCCGTCTGCTTGAAATCTCATCTGGTGCGTTTGAGGCGTCCAAACTGAACTTTCCTCCCGGAGTTTTGTCCTTTAACTTTGCGGATTTTCCACGACCACATCAATGCGGCGTTCCCCATGACTGAAGGATCTGTCAGGAAAACTTTATTGTTTCCCATTGGCTCCGAACCCGCCGCGAGCCGAAGAGAAAGTCTGTCTCTCCGCTTCCCCGACCACAACACGAAAAACCACGTCCCACTCGGAATTACAACGTATTAGACCCGACTTGGCCATATAGAACTCTTATTTTCACTCCTCTTCCCCATCTCTCTCTTTCTCCTCCTCCTTTCTTGCATCCTCCTTGTATTTTTCCTTTCCTTTTCTCTCATTCTCTCTATTCTCTCTTCCTTTTTCTCTCTCCTCCTCTCTTTGCCTCTTCCCTGTCTCCGTCTCTCTCTCTTTCTTTGCCCTTTCTTTCTATCTCATTCACCCCATTCTCTCTCCTCTCTCTCTCTCTTTTTGCTCCCCCTTTTCTCTAAGCCCTCTCCCTATATCCCTGTCTCTGTCCTTTCCTTCTCTCTCACTCTCCCCATTCTCTCTCCTCCTCTTTCCTCCATTTGTGCTGTCTCTCTCTCTCCCCTCCATTTCTCGTTTCTCACTCTCCATTCTCTCTTGACCTCATTCTCTCCCGTCCTCCTTTATTTCTCTATATCTCTCTTTCCCACTTTACCCCCTCTCTCTTGCTTCCCTCCATCTATCTCTTTATCCCTCTGTCATTGTCACCGTCTCTCTACCTCTCCTCACTCCTCCCTCTCTTCTCTCTCTTTTCCCTCTCGCTTTGCTTTTTCCCCTTTTCTCTCCCTCCTCATCCCTGTCTTTCTACCTCTCTTCACATTCCTCTCTCTCTCTATCCCTTCCGTCTCTCCTCCTTATCTCCCTTTCTCTCTCTCTATCCTTTC
>KN503802.1:18683-37003 GCA_000787155.1 Scartelaos histophorus | reverse complement strand
TTTTTTAATGTGGACTTGTTGAGTCAAAATAATTACTATATATTATTAAGTTGGTAGGATGACGTGGAAACGTGGTAGAGAAGCAACTGTCTGGGATAGTGACAAGCAGCTGTTTCTACATATTTCTCATCCAACAACATAACAGATTGGATAAACTTGTCTGTACCTGGCAACCTCTTCTTTATGCTTCCTTCTGATCGAACCCTTTTCATATATGTAGGTAATAATAATTTCATCTCATTACTTAAAAAAAAAATAGTGTTGAATAAAATGCTTTCAAATGCTGTCAGATCCTTTTCTACATGGAGATGTTATTGCTTTATGTGGAATGTGTCAGAGTTTGTCATTAAACCGTTTTATCTTCTTGGAAACCAAACCAAACCATGTCAGATCTGTGATGATGATTTAAATAGTAAATAAGTAGTAAATAGTTTAAAAAGTAAATAAAAGTGCAGGCCTTGCTCATATTGGAGCAGTTTGACGCTAAAATAATCATCACCAGAAATCCTGAAACAGATTTTGAAAAATGTACAAATTGTGTTAAATCAGAATATCGTCACCTTCGTAAAATAATCGCCTAAATCACTTTTTGCCAAAGTTTTCCCTTGGCAAAAAAATTCCATAATTTCAATTTTGGGGGGAGTTTTTTGTGTTTCATGAAAAACCTGAAAAAATGACTTGTGCGATTATTTTAGGAAGGTGTCGATATGTTCATTTCTATTCTTGAAGCAAAATTCACAAACTAGGAACTTGCTTTGAGGTTATGTTACAACACAATAAACGAACAATAAGAGGCCAAGTAAATATAAAGTATGATCTAATAAAAATATGCGCATACATTGTAAAATAAAGTCAACAAAAAATAGACTTTTCAGGGGGAAACAACTGGACTTTGACACCCTTTCTGAACATCTTGATGGGACTGGCTAGACTGACTGTTAATGTTTGCATATGCTGAGTATTGTTTTTTAAATTTGTGTAGTTTGTGTGTGTGCGTGTAGTTTTATTTTATTTATTTTTTGTGTGTGTCCATTTTTGGTTTTTGTTATGTATAATTTTAAAATAGTAAAACAAACACAGACTGAATTAGAAGTATAGGCCTGATGAGGATTTTTTAACAACACAATGTCCATGGTCAAATTATATGGTGCCACAAACACGTAGAAAGGGACGAATAAAGATAATAAAGCAATAAAACCATTTGATAAGGTCATAAATTCTCATCCACCAACACAGTAGCGATTGTAGTACCTCCCAAACACCTGTATTAATAGACTAACAAAGCCCTACGTATCCACAGACTTTTACGCAGGCCTCAGGGTCAATCAAGTGTAAATCTGAAACATTATTGCGCGGTTTAGGATTATTCTAGACCCGGTAGGCGACACATGTGACCGAGAGGGACTTCAGACCACTGAAATTAAACGAGAAGCCGCCAATGTCTTTTCTTTACGTCCACCAATCACAGCCTATATGCGCCGTGAAAATGCACCATGGGAAACTAGGCCAAAGTTCACTTGGGGAAGAAGGCATGTAAGGCTACGAGCGCTACTCCAATTCCCATAACGAGCCCGCGCATTGATAGACATGGGAAGAGGTGATTTTTATACTGCGAAAAAATCTCTAAAATCGTAATTATTTGAGGTGTGTTGTGTAAAAATGTGAGAGTTGTGTTTTCTCCGTTACGCGCGTTTTGTTTTGGGTAAGGCGATCAGGGCGGGAGCGAAGAGGCAAAGTGGGGGCAGGGTCTATACATAGGTTATAGGTCAAGATACAAGCCTGAAGCTCGTTGTTCCAATGAGGGAAGCTTTATTTGCAATCAACACAGCTCTAGGATTGCGTTTTGGGACGAATCTTTTCTCACAATCCGCGTGCGTAATTGTTTGCGTTAGTCCAGAAATGCGCACGGATCGGTTTGATGGACGCATTTAGGCCTTGGACAACAAGCTATCTACGACCGAGCTTCTTCCGCCGCCGCTGCCACCGCCTTCCCCAACCCCCACAAAGAGAAAATCAACAAAAAAAGATGCTCTCTCAATTTCATGCGTGACAAAACTTTTTGTCGCTGCCAAAGCGTGGCCAAGAGCGCAGCACCGGACACAACATCTGCGGATAAAGCGGTAAGGTGCCAAATGCAACTTGTTTACATGTTTATTTACACGGAATTAACGGACTGCTGCGACCTAAATGTTGATAGTTTTGCAAGTTTGAGTGCGTTTTAGCCGTATATCGCATCTTTACAACGTGGTCCTGTGAAAATGCGGTTGTTTTCTTTGTTTCTTCGCTAATTAATAATTAAACGGGGCTGGTTGTAGGCGTTAATCTTTGTACAAAGTCTCTATACCCCCACAACTTTACCATTGTCCCGCTGTGCTCCGTCCATTATTCCCTGTAACTCTAAACGTGATGGCTTCATTCCGAGGTTTAATCCTTTAATTGGACGTAAAAATTAATTGAACGCGTGTTTCCAGCGTGCTCTTGTTGTTGCGTCGTGACGCAGAAGCGAAATCAAACGCTTTTTTCAATTGACTTGGCGCATCATCCGCGCAGTTTGGCGCCACTTTGGCACAGAGCCATGCGCTGGCGCAAAAACACAAGGGAATGATGGAGAAATTATTCAGAATTATTTTATCTATGGTCCATATTATGATTTGTTAATGTTTGGGGGCATTGGAAATGTATTTTATTTTTTTTAATTGGCACTGGGGATATCGAGGCTATGTTGAATTACAACTTCTCACAAGAAGTGATATTGAATTGTTCTGGCCAAACTCTCAAATTGGTTTGTCCAGATTTCATCAGTTAATTTTATTTTTTAACTTTTTAAACAAATTGAAGAAGTGGAAAAAGACTTCAAGAAAGTGTATTCAGAATGAAACTGCTGCATAAATCTTATAATAAAATGGTCCTTGATCATTTTCAGAACGTACCATTCAAACTTTCTTTTTAGAGGCCAGGATTAGTTGATCAGTTGACAAAAGTTTGCGCAAAGTCCAAACCCCATCCTGATGTGCTGCATTTATTTTCACACCTAATCGGCATAATTACTAAAATATGCCCTGGTATTGGCAGAATGAATTGCCTATAGTCCAATACTGAAGCTATGATCAAAAGTAAATGTTCATTTGAACAGGTCAACACAAACAAAAAGTAAAATAAAATGGGAGGTTGAAAGTTTCCTGTTTAGGTCTCATAATTGTGCCTTAAGTTTTGGGTATGAATTTGTTGGACTTTATATATTAGTTTTTGTCATACCAATATCCCACACGTGGTAGTTAATTGCTCGTCTCTTTTCAGATGCTGCATAAAGCTCCTTCCTCCAGTTTGGCTAAATCTGTTTGAGTGGTTCTCCAGCTAAGGTGCATCTAGTGTAGTTAGTGACGTTAACATCTACTGCCCTGGGTGCTCCTTTTGGCTGGAGAACTGAGATTAACCCTGAGAATACAGAAACTCTGGATCAGAACCCTGAGACTAACCCACACCCTGGATCAAAATCACCGGTGAAAATCAACTTTTAACTCACTTCAAGTCCTTTAGTTCAATGTTCCTTTACACATTAACTTCAATCCAGGTAAATGTGCATCCACTGTGCCCAATTTGGATAAATAAATTCTATTAAACAGCATTTCAAGACTTTTTTGTTGCATTCATTGGTGCTAAAATTTAACTTTTGAGTCTCCTTGCTTCACCTAGACTAACTTCGAAAATGTCTTTTGGTATTATTTTTAAGGTGCATTATTTAAGACCATAAACTACATATGAAACGCCCCTTAGCGTTTGATTTCATTATGTGGCTTAAAAAATTTTCCATGGCCGTAACATTTTCCTTGAGGATCATTAAAGTTTGTACAAGTCTAAAATTGTCCCCCAATATTTAAAGTCTTTCATAATTTCTTGTTTCAAACTCTGTATAGTACATTTGATATTCCATATTTTTTTTACTTATTTCTTGCAACTTAATGGAGCCTGAATCCAGTTTGGTAATGCTTTTTCATGGCCAGGTTTTTGCACATTTCAGCTTTTCTTGTACCTTTTGTAAGTAGCTGAAATTTATCCACTTTGTGTAATTTTCAAATAATTAAGTCAGTCTTATTTTTCCCCATGTTGCTTCCAATTTGTAAAGGTCTTTGAATATCCAAAACGGCATTTTTTATAAGTCTAATAAAGTATGAAATAACATGTATTTTAATTTCTCTTTACTACTTTTATTCCTGATTTCTGGACTCTGCAGTGTCAAAGTGCTCACAGTGCAGGTAGTGCATTCTGATCTACTGCAGTTTGTGCACTTCAGGTTTTGCAAGTCTTTTTTCCACCTTTTCCTCTTCAAACATAACCTGGTTTTGGCTCAGAGCTTTGCTGGTTTGCTCTCAGCTTGTATTTTGTGCTGTGCAAATCCATGCAAAGCTCTCAGATAACCAGGCCTTTCTACAAAATCACCTTGATGAGTTATTAGACTTAACACTTTTTTTTTCCCTTAACATCTGTTGTGTTCAATACACCTTTTATTCTCTGTATTTCTTTTGTCTTGCTGTTTTCGGGTGGATGACTTCGCAATTTCAATACCTGAGTGAATAAAAGAAATTGCACAGTATCCATCCCCAAGCCGCCAGATGTTAAGAACCGCTAAAAACGGTTGGACTGTGTAAGAAAAACATTAACGCGCCTCATTGTCTCCCGTAGTGTCTCTGCTGTACCGCAAACCCGCGCTAGATGGCGCCATTTGACTTGGTATCAACTTCCATTTTGCGCGCAATAAAGTGTAAAACGTGGTTTATTCTCCTGATTATTTTGGGTGCATTTTTTTTTAATCGTGTTTATAATTTATTCACCATAGTATCGCTATTTTTCTCTTTATTTTTGAATTCCCATTTTATATTTTTGTTCTTTGATACTGTGACGTGAGTTACTGTGTCCAAATTTCCCTTGTGGATTAATAGTGATTTTTTTTTTTTAAGATTAGGCCTAGTCCAGTAGTCGCATCCATACTTTTTTGGGTTAATTTTGATAAAGTGCAAGTATTTTCACTAAGTAAATATTTAGTCTGCTTAATTTAAAAGTAAAATGGTTGCCTTGTTGAGTGTTTTTCTCACCACTGGGCTGGTATTTAGACTTAGACCAGCTTTATTGATCGACAAGGGAAATGATTGGGCAAAGTAGCTCACACATCACAGAAATAAAAAGGCAACAATACACCTGGCAAATATTAAATAAGTAGCAGAAATGACAAGAGAGCGGTGTCAGATGAGGCATATTTATTAAAATGTAGATGTACAAGTATAAATGTAGTAATATAGGGTACGGTAGCTCCTGTAAAAATGCTTTACTTCGAGATTTGATTTCTAGAGGAGAGGCTTAGGCTATTAACCCATCTATAGAAAAATGCTACGCTGCTATTTGGCGACTGGTAAAGCAATACTGAGCACTAGCCTCTTCTACAATAGTCCACATAATCTATAGCCCTATAATAAACTCTATAGGCCCACTAGACTTTGCACAATCAGCACATTTTTCTATTTGTTGCTTTAAAACCCACTGTTGCCGCGTCCTAATTGCTTCCCGTAGTGCCATTTATCTACCTCTCCACCACCGGCGCGCACATAAATCCTGCGCTCTCCTCAGCACCGCAGCCACGTAGGACCAGTGGATCTGACGCTGAACAGGGGGATATATCTCTCAACCCAACACGCGCAGGTTCACGCTGTTTTACGTTTGATGTCGCGGGCGCACACGAACTCAACCTCCGCGCGTCTCCGGCTGCTCTTTCCCGAGCTGTGGGAGGAGAGGAGAGAGAGGCTCCTTTTTTAATAAGTTGCCTCGGATCGTTTTACGGATAGAAAGCGCGTTACCAAACCAAACATGCTGACTTAACAAGGATTTTGATCCCGCTGTCTTTACGCGTGGATGCGATTGAACTTCACGGCGTCGCGGCGCAGCATTTTCGTGCAGTTTTGACTACTTTCCGGACGTTTTTGCGCCTTTCTCTTGGCTGTAGAGATGATTTGGGTGCTTTTGTGCGCTCTGCTCCCGTCTCTTCCCCTCGCCAGCGGAGGACATGTGCCAAACTGCCAAGAGGTGCGAGCCGTGTTTCACACTTTCCATCCCGGCTCCAAGTGGGTCCCTGAGAACCCCGTGTCAGGTAAATACGCATGGAAACGCTCCTAAACTTTAAACACACTTATGGATAAAAGAATGTGAAAATATGGATGGTCAATGATTCAAGTCTTTAAACCAGAAATATTTTTGCTTGGATTTGGCCCCAAAATTATCTTTTCAAGTCAATTAAAATTATTTTCAAGCCTTTTTCAGAACACGTGTGCGCGTAAAAAGTTTATAGCCGCCTTAATTTGTCATACAAGACTCAAAATGAAGCTAGCAACAAACTGGAGTCTTATTTTCCACAAATTGCCATAGATAGACTACTCAAGTTGTGCAGGTCTCTTAAAAAAACATTAAAAAATGGCAGTATTTTGGTTTTAATATTATTCGTGAACTTTTTACAAGAGCTGGAGCAGTTTACAAACATGTGAAATGTCTGTAGCTGGGTTTAGTTTAGTCCATTGTTTTGTATAGTGAGGATTCCCTATAGTGACGTCTGTTCTCTTTATCAACTGAGACAGATTTAGCAGTGTTCATAATTTTAGACCTGGTTTAGTCCTGGTTTGAGCTCAGTGTCCGGTCCTGTTATAGGCTTGAGTTCAGTCTTAGTCCCAGTCTGTATAGTCCAGGTGTAGATGGTGTTTTTATTGTAAAGCGAATTGGGAAAGGGGTTAAATAAGACTTGTAGTTTATTCTCCTCCTGTTTCTATCTACTTTTTAGACTAAACATAAAATAGTTTCAGGTTTAAATCCAAATTGTCCTATGGTGTTTGTGCAAGTGAACGTATCATATTGGCCAGTCTGCATCCTTTGTCTTGGTTCATACCGGTTCAGGCTCTGGCTCTGTGGACCAGTCCCACTATTCAGCAGTCTTATATTTATTTCCCCTCCTTTCTAAGTTTGGTCCTTTCCCATAGCTACTAAATGACATTAAAACATACAGTTTCAGGGCAGATTCCAGTTAAGTGACAATGTTTGTTGTTTACATCTGTCTGTTTTGTCTTGATTTGGTCCCTGTCCAACTTAGACTAGACTCCAGCTTTATTCTCCAGTCTCAGTATATTTGCCGTGTACACTGCATTTTTCTTCTCTCTTTTTGTCTACTTTTAGTACATTCCCATAGCTGAATGACATTAAATAATAAAGGTTCAAACTTTATTCTAGTTTTTGTTTACACTGTTCATATTGTATTAAGCAAGTTGTATTTAAGATTATTTATTTTATAATTCAGGAGGATTCATTCTATAGTGCTCTGGGCCAGTCCAAAAATGTTAATAAACCTCAAACCTTAATGTATATAATATATAAGAAAGTAAAAGTGAAGTTTTGGTTTTCTTAGGAGAAAATCTATGTGCACAATTAATGGCATCTATTAATGCACAGAATTATTAATCAGCTCAATGAAAAATGAATGTTTTCCATCTGTTAGAATACTAAACAACTCAACATTTACATCTGAACATTTTGGACATTTTCTCCATAATGGTCATGTGCTTTACATTCATGGAGTTTGTCATTTTGATCTGTTGATGCAACCACAGCCTCTCAGACACTGTTCAGAGGTTCAGGGGGACTGTTTGTCTTCCCTGTAAATCTCCTGTTGAAGAAGGAGACACAAGTTCTCAAAAGAGTTTAGGTCAGGTGAGGAAGAGGGACTTGTCAGTATTTTTTCCTCTTTAAGGCCTTTCCTGGCCAGCCACTCAGTGCAGTACTTTGATGCAATGGAGCATTGTCCTGCATAAAAATCATGGCCCTCTGGAAATATGCAGACTTTTTCCTGTATCGCTGCTTGAAGAAAGTGTCTTCTAATAACTGGCAGTAGGTTTTGGCATTTTGAGACCTTCTTCAACCTGAAAAGGCCCAACAAGCTCATCTTAAATAACCTGTACCCCATCTCCACCTTGTCTGAGTCAAAGTGGAGCTCTGTGTCCATCACTGTTCCAGCCATGGACCCATCCATCTGCTCCGTCAACACTCACTCTCATGTCATCAGTCCATAAAACCTTTGAAAAATCTGTCTTCACATATTTCTTGGCCCAGTCTTAATGTTTCAGCTCATGTTTCTTATTCACTGGTGGTCGGGTTTCAGCCTTCTGCACCTTGACCATGTCTCTGAGGACAGAACTCCTTGTACTTCAGGTCAGAGCTGGAAGATAATTGTTTCCTGGTAGCTTGAGTCTTTGTTTTTTCTCAGCACATTTCTTATGACACCGTTGTCTATTTGCAACAAAATGGAAAAAAAACTGTAATCATTCTGCACACCTTGATATAGGGTGTTGATCTCCTTAGGTCACACTCTCCCTCGTTAGACAAATACACATCACTGGATCTGCTTAAACCCAATATGAATTCAAGTTTATACAGTTTGGAGTTGGAGAATATGCATTAAAATCATGACATAATCGAAATACCCACTTGCCTAATAATTGTGCACATGGTGTATATTGGCCAATCTAGCTCCTTTCTCCTGATTGGGTCCCTTTGCCCTGTTGGTTTTGACTCTACTCCAGTTTCAGTTTCAGTATATTAGCAGCAGTAGTACTCGCAGTAGCAGTTGCAGTATTCACAGTGATGTTTTTCAGTGTCTGTGTCACTGACCTCTGGGTTCTCTCTGCCCACTCTCCTCTCATCCCTCTGGCTCCACATTTATCATCTCCCACCAAATACAACCCACTAACGCTAAGGCCAACACAGAAAAGAGGGAGAAAATGTGCTCAAATTAAATGTAATCTGCTCCTAATGCACTTCCAGAGGGATATAGCGGCAAAATGGACTCAAAAACTGTGCTGATGGTACAAAATATGATCGAGGTTTAGGTAATGTTTGGCTTGAATATGAAGTAGTCATAGCAATGTTTACAATAGGGGCTTCAAAACTAGTATTGAAACTACTCATTTGAGCAGTATTGAGAGTAAAAAAAATAAGTCTCAGGACAGAAATTTCAGATTTAAGGCCACATGGTAATAAAAAAGAAAGTGCTATGATTTAATGTTGAAAATTACATTCTGTTTTCTAGAGTTTTTTTCCATTTTCATCACATTATTGTAATCTGTATTGACTCTTTCTTATTGAAATTGTGTTTTAGTATCAGGACAACACTAGTTTACAATACTGAAATGACCAGTATTGTCATTAATCACAGCTTCCTCCATATACTATGTATATGTGTATATATACTATACTACTATACTCCTCCATATACATGTAAAATCTTGATATGTAAGTAGTTCTTAACTTGGGGAACACAAACATTATTGGAAATGGCCATATAGAAATTAAGCCATATTGTTTTCAAAATGTAGTTTATTTGTCACAGCAAGGTCGGTTAGGAATAATAATGTGATTCATCAATCTCTAGTTTTGAATTGGTGGGTCCAGGAAGTCTTTGGTACAACCAGGATGAGCTGCAAGGAAAAAAAACTGGGAACCAGTTTATGCACAGATACTCACAGTCAGAAGGCCTGATTTTCTAGATATTTTTGCGTTATAAAACCACCTGTAATTGAATATGTTTAAAGCAGAGCTGTTTAATGTCACACTGTGGAACATTGCAGGCAGAACAATGACATAACCATGAAAACAAGTAGGAGACGGACCTAGAACCCAAAAATTACATAGTGCATCTTTAATAAATTATACGTTAAGACTGTGTGAACTCATACTGTATTAAGTCTAATTAAATTGTGGTTATTATACAGTGTGGCTGAAATACGGTCAACATAAGACTCAATGTGCAAATGTTAAATGTCCTGATACGTCACAGGAACAAAGAATAAAATGTAATCATACATATGTAAAAAGTAAAAAACAAACAAAACAGATACAAGAGAGATGAGGTTAGATTAGAAGGAGTTTATATATAGTCCTAATTCTGTGGAGCTTCAGTAAATGCAGTTCAATAGTAACAGAATAAATAACATTGAGTGTGGTGCTCAGAGAAAGAGTCTAAATCCAGGCTTAACAGTTGAATAACAGACTGCCACATTGATTTGTATTGATTTAAACAGGAGCCGCGTAGAGACTGACAAGGTATTTTTAAACTGAAGGACCTTCCGCGAGTTAGAAATGTGCACTTTTATGAATATATAGTCAAGTCAGAACTTTACTTTGTCTTATCTGAGAGGTATATTTTAACACAGCGGTTTGACTCGGGATGATAAGTGGTGCCGTGGTTTTGAAATGCCACAGTATCAGTAATGACGCCTTATTTGACTGGGTCTGTGGGGAAGTAAGCGCTCCTCGCAGTAGTGCCGTTTGCCCTTTAACGTGCTCTTCTGTGGTCCTTATGCGCTGTATCTTGTGCTCCCCGTTTGACCTTGGCTCACACCCTCCCGCCCTGTACCGGAGCAGCCACACCACAGAGCCCATGCACACCCTTCTCACTAAAAGCATAATAACTCTCATACACACGGCACGAGTTAAGAGCTACGTGCACGCCTTCATGCTAAAAGTATAAGAGCTTAAAAGTTCAGAGCCGATCTATCATAAAGAAAAGAGGCGCGCTCGCTCAGACTGTGCCAAATGGTTTTCCTCTGCATCAACAGGACACACGCACTATACTTGTTCACTCACAGGGGCGTACACAGGCTGGATAAACTGCGGTAATTTTATGTGTGTAGTAAATATATAATTATAACAAACATGTCGTGTCTTTAGTGCTGAGAAAAAGCACACGGTTTAGTAAAAGGCGTGTTTGAGAGTGACACCTCACGTCGTCCTCTTCTCTGTTTTCTTCTGCACGTTTTCCTTCCTCAAGCTTTGTCCAGACGTTGCTCCTGTGTGCACTTTGTCCACTTGCAGCGCCAGATGTGAACGGCATTACGTCGTATTCACATAAACCCACGCAGATAACAGACGAGCACAAGCACATTACTGGATCAAATAACCAGCAAATCCACTGATTGATTCTATACTTATATTTGGTCAAACTACATATCAAAAGCATTAAAAGCATTATTTTTCCATTAATATTTGAATTAATAATATATTTAATAATATTTAAAACCATATGTGTGTCTATCCTACTGTACCTAACTCCAGGTTTGCCTTGATATTAACGGATCTGTGTTTCATCAAATCTGTGCACCAAAGTAGAACATAACCAAGGAGAAACACGTCATTTATCAGCAATATACTAACACTTCTTACTTAAAAAAGTCCCTTGTTCTCATTAAGCATTATAAATTACACAGCTCCATGGTATACTGTCATACTGTGGTATTTTTTGTTATCATACCGTGGACATTTCACATCATTCCGTCCGTGTCTGACCTGCACTGAAGTCCATAGAGGTATTTGAAATTCTAATTAATTTATAATCATAGGTCTATAATGTGAGAGGCAGTGGATTTTTTAAATGTTTTTAATGGTTAGCTTTTATTTTTCTACACCCAAAAGCTTGTTAGCTGGTTTCAAAGTGGACCAAACCAAATCAAAAGTACATTATGCTTCATTATGAGCAGCAATTTTTGAGCAATAAAAAGACTGAAACTCACTAAAGGTGATGGAGACGTTATTTCTTTGGCTGGAATGTTTCCCAGTGTGGCATTAAACTTTTTCTATCCTCATAGACGCCAAACCAGAACAGTTACAGGTCAGATCTGTGGAGAGGCGACCACACTCACAGTCAGAATTTATGTAAGGTTACGTTTTGAATTCTCTTTTCCGACTGTATTGGAATCAAAGGCAACAAAATTACAGCCGTGACTCACTGTGACTTCTGTATAATTTAGTTCAATTGAATCATTTTCAGTCCAGTTCGATCTTTTGACCTGTTGTCAGAGCGACGCACACTCCCTCCCTGTGTTTACCATTTCTTGTGTAATCTTGTGCGTGTCTTTCTTTATGGAGTCTAATTAATAGCCTTGTTCAGTCCTTTTGGCAGCGCTCCTCTTTGGCATCGCCCCAACTGAACGTCTGCTACATGAATTATGTCCAGAGTCGGAAATGTTTCTCTCAAAACTCAATTACTCACAACCAGAATCATTGTTCCAGTGTGACCTGCTGCTGCGTCTTTGAAAACTGAAGCAATAAAATAAATTAAAAGCTCGGTGTCTAAAGCACAAACATATGGCCGATGATATAATGATTACTGCCATATAATAACATGAGAATATTTGCATACTTCATTGTGATGTAATGCACTCAGCCTGTTTCCTGTATGATGGAAGTTGCTGTCATGTATTGTTAATGTGCTGTCAGTTGTTTATGCTTTTATTTTGAAAAGTGAACCCCAGGAAGTTAGAGCTGTGTTGAAAAAATTGATTTTCCGATTCTGAATCTATTCACATATTAAATTCTCAATATCGATTGACGCGTCCAAAATTCAATTATTAAATATATATAAATACAATTATTTTTTAGTAGCCTATTCCCCCGGTAAACTTTTATCTAAGTCGCGTCCATGGTGTTCACGTTGTGGCGACTCGCACCATAGACTCTGCTGCTCTCGCCATCGACCCATCGTGACAGACAACGGCGCTTATATGGTGCGTGTGGATCATGGGTCTAACTCACGTCGGCTGCTTTGTGCATAGAATCAACCTCGCTTCACAAGCCGGTCTCAAACTCTCGAATATTGCACGTCTGCTTGGGAGAGTGAGGCACATAGCGAAGTGTTTCCATCGCAGTACTACAGCCACTCTCACAGCCATCAGGAACTACCAATACTTGCATCATTTGCTGTTAAATGTCAATCTAATGCTAGTTTTAACATGTTGTATGTAAAACAGGTTAAGGTTAAAAAAAATGTTTTTAAGAACACTAACCAGAATCGAGATTGGATCGGATCGAATCGAATCAAATCAGGATAATCGATCCTTAATCTTAAGAATTGGAATCTAATCAATTCTTGAGATTTGAATCGATACAGAGCCCTACAGGAAGTGCACATGCAGAGACAACACGACAAGATGCAATGTGTAACTTTTCCATTGAATACTATTCTTTGTGCTTTGTCTGGAATGTTTCACTGTGTGGTATTAAATCTTTCTTCATGGAGACCACACTAGACCAAGTTACAGGTCAGATCTGCGGAGAGGCGACCCCGCTCATAGTCAGAACGCCTGTTTTTCTTGGTATTTTTAGCCTGCAGTTGAATACATGTAAGGTAGATGTGTTAAATGTCACACTGTGGAACATTCCCGTCAGAGCAGTGACATATCCACTGAAACAAGCAGGTGACGGACCCCTACCGGAAAGTTACACAGTGCACCTTTAATAAATTATAACCTGTATGATCATTAAGTCTGTGTGAACTCATCGTTTATTAAGGCTGATCAAATTGTAGTGATTATAAAGCGTTAGTGAAATCTGTAGGTCTTCTCTCTTCAGCGCAGAGTGAATGCAGAGGGCTCCTGTGGCACCGGCTCTAAATGTTAATTGGACGTTTAAGTGCGGTGTCAGACGGAGACGAGCACAGGGCGTCTCAGCTCCCAGCATGCTTTGCTCCTCTGAGTCCTCTTCTGAACAAGACTTATTTCACAAATTGTCTGGATGTGCGAGAAGCAAGGACAGCTGAGGGAGAGGGTGAAGATTGCGTTAAAACATATGAAACTGCAAAAATGTAAACTTAGGTTGGCCCAAATATTGTTTACTTCATATATCATTTGGTTCATATATTGTTGGTCTATATATCGGTTGGTCCATATATCGGTTGGCATATATACATATATCGGTAGGTCTTTATATCAGTTGACCCAGATATCGGCTGGTGCATAAAATGGTTAGTTCATACATCATTTATTGGTAGGTTCATATATCGGTTGACTCAAATATCAGTTGGTCCATATATCTAGACTTTATTTTGTGACATAAATGTTTAAAAAAAAAAATAAATAAATAATAATAATAATTTCAGGATTAATTTCAGATTAATTTCAGCCTATTTGTCTAGTTTTATTAAGCAGAGTAGTGCACAGTATAGACAGTAATTTAATTTATAATATTTTCAAATCCCTGTCAATCCCTCTCGGCTATGAAAACAAAAAATATATAAGTCAGTCTCAATGTAAGACTATAGTTACTGTTACAGAATAGTTAATATATATATATTATGGAACTAATTTCTCAAGTTAGAGAAATTGCTTGAAGGACGTTATTAGTAATTTATGTAAGTGGAAGGATGTAACATATCATTTAGTATTTTTCAAGGAAACATTGTTTGAAAATGAGAGATTAAATGTGCAAGAAACACAAATGTTCAAATAATTTAATATTGTCAACATAAAGCTTAACAAAAGTTGAATATGCACTGTATTGTTACATTATACAATATATTACTAGAATAGTTATAATTTATGAGTTGAAGATAATGACTAAACAAAAGGAATTTAGGTACAAATGAGAAGTAATGAGGCTAGTTCCATCTATAATTTATTAAGCAAATGAGAACAAATCCGCTGACCTCTTTCTTGACATTTGTATTCCTGTTTTAGCGCTATCATTTTTTTGTTTATCTCCAAATCTGCTTCCTCTGGGCTTAAAGTCTCCTCCTCTTCAGACTGGAGCTCTTTGTACCTCTTTTCTCAGTAAATCAATGATCAGTGAGGCTGGACGTGGCTCCAGTTTCACATGAGCTACTCGGACCAGTGACCAGTGACAGTAAAGAGGCTCCTGATGATTTGAGCTCCACGGGAAGCAGTAAAAACCCACTGAAAATACTGGAAATCTGCCGTAATGGATGACCTCAGATGACGATTGAAGGGCCCGTATCACGTTATTTTCTGAGATCTGCTGTAATGTTATGTCCTAGAGTTATGTTTTGTTTCATTCACACATGTTTAACACAAAATCCTGCATATTTATAAAACAGAAAACGCTCTGTTCGACCTTTGTGTGTGGTAATACAGGAAGTGCTCCACCGTGTGTTTAAACTCCACACACCTTCACGAGAATAATGTGGATAATTTCAGCCCTGGAATTGCCAATCTCTCCTGAACTAAAGGTAAAAGGAGCTGTGAACTTGAAAACGACTGCTTCATGACATCACAAAGTGGAACAGAGCATTTTGAGCATTTGAAATGTAGACAGAATAATAATAAAGTGTGACACAAACATGTGTTAATGAAAAAAAAACACAAATCCAGGTCTGTTTTTGAGGAGGTAACAGCATTATAACACGGTTTAAGCTCTTAAGAGTCAGTTTTGTATAATAATGGACCTTTTAAGCTGTAAATCTCTAATTATCACTTGCCAACTAGACCATAACAGTTACACATATCTTTCCAAATGATCTCAAAAATCATAAAATTAATTTGAACCTGTTAAAAGTCCCTGTCTGTTCCTCCGCTCCTGATGGGGTGTGTGCAAACCCAAATGAAACACATTGGTTGATCTGAGAGACCTGCGCCTCCGAGGGGTGTGTTTGATTTTCACATCCCAGTAACACCTATTACCTCCTCTAATGGAGTCTGCCACCCCGCCCGGCTGCCAGATGGGACTCTTACCAAACGCTAATAATAAGACTATTGGAGACTCGCCAACTCAGCAAACACCCGCGATTAGGGCGTTAAAATAGACTCGAAAAAGAAGTGTGGAAATACAATCATGAATAATGGAGTATCTAACTGAATGCAGTTTATATACAAACTCAACACATTTTAATTTATTTCATTTACATTTTCAATTGAGGACAGAATATTATCTAAAGCCAGGAACGTTTTTGATGAGGAAACATTATAACATAGATAAGAAAATAGTGTAATATGTGGAAAAAAAAGAAAATGTTGAAAAGCTAATACAATTTGTGCACATTTTATCAGCATTATGAGATACTTACCCTAAATACAATGGAACAAATCAAGTGAAAATAACCCGTGACTTGACCCAGTGGTGCCACCATGTCTTCATAAAGATAAAGCAATACCAATATCTCAGTTCAGACAAGAAAGAAAAGTTTTTCATAGTGTATTTTTAAAATAATAAGTCCATAGAAAGTGAGGAAAGGACATGTTTTATAACCTGAGTTGTTTATGCTGTGATGATCTGTATTCCTGACAATAGATTAAATTTAATGCCATGTTGTGGAACATTCCTGGCAAAGCAATAACCATATCCGATGGCAGACGAGAAAGAAAAGCTTCATAGTGCATCTTTAAAACAGTAAGAGTCTATAGAAAGTGAGGAGAGAACATGTTTTATAACTCCGAGTCATTTATGCTGTGATGATTTAGCTGTAATAAAACATAAGTGTGAAGGATGGGGGAGAGGGCGGTAGTGAAATGTGGCTCTTTGATGGAGAATTATTGATTTAGTTTTGTTGAAGTGGCTGCGGTTGGATTAGCAAACAATAAGTCAAAACACAACTCTATCTCGATCTCTGCTACTGCTGCTGCTGCCTGTGGCTCTGAAAAACACGAGTGAAATGAAAAGACAGGAAAATCAGTCAGATGCAAAAGCTGTTTTATTATCCAAGACAAAATGCTATAAACCCGCAGAAACTACAACAATATATTACTAGTATATACAGTCTGAGTAAGTTTACAAGTGACAAAAGTTTCCTTTTCTCCATTTTTACACACTAGTCTTTTGTTGCACCACTTTTTACTTATGACAGATGAACATTATTTTTACCTCTGTAATAAACCCAGTGTTGATTCTGACCTTGACAATTTAACTTCTTCTAATTTTACCATTACTGCTTTGATTGTTATATCTGTTAATGCCTGAATTACTTAATGATATGAACACATTATTATCCTGTGGCTACAGAGTTAAACCATAGACTGTATAAAGAAGTGGACTAAGAGAGTGTGACATTATCCATAGCAGATTGCAGTGTGTTCTCATTGAGTGTATAAAGAAGTGGACTAAGGGAGTGGGACATTACCCATAGCAGAGTTCCATATTAGGAATAGGAATTTATTATTATTATTATTATTTATGGACAAAATGGCAAAAATAACCACACCAGGATCAAGTAGAGTGTCAATATGAACATTTTATGAGCAAATGAGGAGCCTGACAGCAGCAGTTACAGAGAAATGTGATGATTTTTTTAATACAAAGTCAATTGGAGCTGATAGATCCAGAATGGCCCCCGTGCTCACTTCCTGTTTGGAACATGGCGGCTCGCGAGTTAGCGATGTCCATATCTATATACAGTGTATGGTTAAACTCCCTGGAGATCATCTTTCTTTTGCTAACTGCAATTATTGAAATTGTGATGACTTTTTTGCTCTACTTATGAATACATATATCTCTCAATTTGTTTTAATTTTTATCCATATTCATTTAGGATGTTGAGTGGGACAGTAACTGAAAGATGGGCAGTTAAACTCTGCTTTTTTACGGCTTTTGTTAAATTTTGTTTCTGAATTCAGTAGCTAAATTGTTTTTCCTTTGCAGCCCAGTAGAAGAAATGAGCAAAATATGTGTTAAACCTGTCCTCTTCTATAGACCTGTGCACTATTTTTATCTTTATATTTTATTAAGACTTGACGTTCTGTGACTTTTAATCAGTCCAACTCTTTCTAACTCGTAAAATCACTTGTAGCTTCCCTTCCGCCGGGCTTCATTCATTAAACATCTGCTTTATTAATTCATAAAAGTCTCATTAGTTCACGGTCACAGCTCCTATCGTCACATGTGAAGTAATTGTTCTGCACAGAGACTAAAATATCCACAGTTATTGAAGGAACATTGGCTTACGATTCTCCCATAATGCAATGCAAGCTCCTCATTGAAGTGAACAGTAAATCGAAGAGAAATTAAATGTTGATGAAGGCACGCTGTGGGGATCGGATTCGGTCCATGTGTGAATGTGGTCCGGAGGAAGAAAGAGGAGGCCAGTAATGAGATGGAAGATTAGTCCTATGGGTTTTATCACTGCTGCTGTAATGCAACACACTGTAAGGGCTTGGAGGCAGATTTTTTTAAACATCTGATTGGAAAATGTAAAAAAATATATATATAATCCAGTTGTAGACATAAATATAGAACTGCATATTAGAAAATCCTGCTTTTATCCTGCAGTTTATATTACACTGACATCACATTGGGGGTCCTCTGCATGTATCTCTAATGGCGAAATGTTCAGTAGTTACCATGGTAACACATGGCAAACACTCAAAAACATTTGATCATCTGAAATCTCCAAAAAGAATACAAATTGCCCAGATAGTGTTTAAACGAAGCTCAGATTAAAGGCTAACACGAGCTGCACTTCAGACAGAGCAGTGCCTACAGTTAGCTCCACACCTCAGTATATGCGTATAGATTTTTTT
>KN503799.1:0-11462 GCA_000787155.1 Scartelaos histophorus | reverse complement strand
GAAACAAAATAATGCTATGTTGTCTGGACTGTGAAAGGTGGCGTGATGTTAAGTCATATTTGGTGTATAAACTTGCCAACGCAAACAAAGAACAATTTATTATGAAAATATGGATAGTTTTCGCAACATCGCATCACTCTAAATGGCACTCCTCATTTGTAAGTAATGTACATTTAATTAATATCTTTCTTATGCATGTATGTTTTACACACAATATCATGGACAAATAGTTTTTATGCAACTACATCCTGACATTTTTTTAATAATCCAAAGAATTTAACAAATCCTGCAGTTTTATTACAAAATGTTGGACTTGATTCATTGTAATGCTGAAGGCTCATGCAGGATCCACTGTGAGAGGTTATAGTATCTCTCAACACTTGAATATCATTGTTCTTTAAAGATATACTATGTAACTTTCTGGGGAAGGGACTGCTACATATTTATATCTATGGATTCCTGAAATTTTATCAGAAATGCATTAAAATTCTCCAATTCACAGATCTGACCTGCAGCTTGACTTAGTGGTGTCTCTGTGAGGTTAAATAAGTTTAATGCTACACAAGGTCTGTTCACCTGAGAAGTCGCATAAGGAACCTTTAGTTTATTCAGATATCTTTTTGTTATTTCTCTTTTGGCCTCTTAGATCCCATGGACCATAAACCTGCATGTTGTATAAAACAAATGAAACCATCCGTCTGAACTTCCACCCTTTTCACAACCGTATAAAATTGTTAATGCGGGAACAGGATGAGGATCGGTCATTTTGGTTCACAGGAGATCGGTCAAGGACACTGACACCATGGCAGCTACAGGACTCCAGTGACTGCGCTGTGACGCCAACTGTGATTTAATATGTGAGTAGAGAGTCCAACAGCTCGAGCTAGAAACGTGATGACTACAGTACTGGTGCTTTGGAGGAAAAATGAAAATGAAATAGAGCAGAAATGTGCACATACATGCAAAACAGTGCCTGGTTAGATTAGTGAAGGATGGTTGATTTTATCAGGTTTTTTCAACCATTTATGAGTTCTGACATTATTATTTTTATTTAATTTGTGGAGAGATTACACAGCACATCAAAATGGATACCAAAATAAAAATAATGTAATCTACACTACCAATCACAAGACTTGACACACCATCTTTTTCAACATTTTTCATCAAGACATCAAATATGTGAAGTAAGATATATATTTTAGGTGATGAAAGGAGGAAGGTGTAGGAAGGTTTATCACCATTTCTTCTGGTGGAGAAGTTTGGCTCTACATTATAACAATTTATTAAAAGGCTTATGCAGCTTACCTGACAGTCCCTAATGGCTTATACCTGCCACACCACAATGAAGGAGAATCAAGCTCATTTAATGTGTGATACGAATAGTAATCAACACCAAATATATTTCTATCCATGGGTTTCAGAATGGTAAAACTGTTGCCATAGTCAATAATTTAAAACAAATATCATTGCAATGGGAAAAGGTCCTCAAAATGATGCATATGACAAGATGCAGAGACCCATGAATATAACTATAATGGCAAAAACCATGTCTGCAGCCAACTAAAAGTGCTATTTATTTGACCAATTTTCTTATTTTATACTGAGCTCATTTTGCGTTTTCTAAATTCATGCATGGCCCAAATACCCTTTAAAGGTCCTTTATTATGTAAAATTGACTCTTGTGAGCTTTAAGCCATGTTAGAATGTTGTTACCTCTTCAAACATACCTGGACGGGTTTTGTTTCATTCACACGTGTTTGAGTAAACCTTTATTATTTGTCTGTCCACGTCTCAAAAGTTCAAAATGCTCTGTTCACTTCACTCCAGAAATGAAATGATCCAAATGATTCTACTGAACATGCATGGAGTTTAAAAACACAGTGGAGCCCTTCCTGTATTATCACATGGCATCACAACGTGGAATAAACGTGAGTGTTTGAGAGAACGCAGCCTAAATATGCAGGATTTACGTGTTAAACATGTCCAGGTATGTTTTTGAATAGGAAAAAACATTATAACATAGATCAGAAAACTGGCTCTTTAAATTATGGAGCCCATTACTACTAAAAGAAAAGTAGAAAAAAAATGTTGTATAATAAATCAAACTATACTTCGGGACATTTCTAGAATAAATAATTGTCCGTGTGTGCATTATAAATGTAACCAGCCTTGAGCACTTTTCAGAACCATCTGTCATGTACTCAAAACACAGATTAAGGGGGTAGCTGCACATCCATCCATTTTGAAATAAACAATATCAAAGACATAACCTTGGTATGGCAACAGTGTGGATGTGGGCTGCATGAGAGCACAGGGAACCACTCCCAAATGTAGCAGTGGTTGCCTTAAGTATTATAAATTACTGGAAATGTGAAGAGAGAAAACACTGAAAATGATGCAGTAAGTCATCTACACCTCCAGAGCAGCAATTACCAAATCAGTTTTGAACACACATTCCCATTCAACAATACAATGCTAAAACCACAGACTTTTATTTTACGTGACAAAGACGTGTGAGTCTGGTATAGTATCCATTCTCCCTCTTTACAATAGACATGACTGAAAGGTGGATTAACCAACCATAAAAGTGCACGGTCTGTTCATGCTAAAATAAACATGGCAGCTTAGAATGAATTGGAACATGGTCACATTTTTATATACCACTTTACATCAAGGAACTATTCAGCCGCACACACACGCACACACACACACACACACACGCACACACCTTCATACACCACTATATGCAGACAGGGATTTGAACCGTTAACCTCAGTCGGCACAGCAATCAACTGAGCCACTGCCTTACATTCCTTGTCTGTGCTATAAGCTCAGTGCCGGCTCAGTCCTTGTTATATTAACCTGTGTGATCAGAGGTATAATACTCCCTACCATCAATAGACTAGACTGGAATGGACCACAGTTTTATAATGTGTGGACGGTGCATGTGTCCGAGTGTTGGGTCCTGTACTGATGCTAAATAAACTTCTCTTGAGATAGAGCTGCAGCGTGGTGCCTGTTGTCTTCCACTCTCAGGCTACTACAATTTATTCTACAAGAGTAATTCCATTTCTGTGGTATTCTGAGGGCGCTCACTGCCGGCTCGGTATATACCACAGAGATAGATTTTCTCGAATGCTTACTAGTAAAAAAGAAAAACAAAATAACACAGATCTGAGAAACGGCACAGACTTCAGAGTGAAGTATTGAACTCTTAGATATCTGAAGTAAAAGAATGACACAAAAATATTCAACAGGAAATGTCCTCCACATATGAAACAAGTGACTATCCAAAGCATAGACTGTATATATAAACAGGCATAGCTAATGTTTCCGGGTCCATCATCTTCAAATGACTTTAAGTTAAAAATTGACCCCTCTCTCTTTCTCTCTCTATTAAACCTCATTTTGGTCATTTTGGTCTTAAATTGTGAGTAGTAATCCATCGTACATGATCCTGGTGTTTTTATTTTGCTATGTTGTCTATAAATAAATAAATAAATATTCCTGATATGAAACTCGGCTTCAAATTCACTCTTACAACAGGAATGGAGCCGAACACTATGGGTGACGTCACACTCCCTTAGTCCAGTTCTTCATACTAGATCAGAGGGGCGGGCAAACTTTTTGACTTGCGGCGGCCAAACTTTTTGACTCGTGGGCCACAAAGGGTTTTAAAATTTGATGGAAGGGCCGGACCTGGAGTAGATGGATGGATTGTTTTGCTAATCCACCTCATAAGAGAAAAAAAATAACATGGGATATGTAGAAAATGTTCTTTAATTTAATTGAAAATCATTACAAACCATTACAACTAATGATTTCAAGTCCCACGATATTTACTATTTATTGAAATGACTTAAAACTTAAAATACAGCTTTTTCTTTTCTTAAAAAAAAACCCTAAACTAACAGGTACTATTTTAAAGCAGTGAAAGTTCTGTTATCCTTCAGGATGTTCTCATCATCACTCTCCTCCTGACTGTCTTTATTTCAAAAAGAGTAGGAGATGCAGATCTACTTGTCCTGTACGTCCCCGGTGCCAAAAGTCGACTTTCAGTTTGGTGGGCCGCATTAAAAAGATCAACGGGCCGCACATGGCCCCCGGGCCTTAGTTTGCCCATCCCTGCTCTAGATTATATATAGTCTATGGTCCGAAGTACAGACGACTGATGGGCTTTATGGCTGCAGTTCCAGACCCTTCTGCATTTGCACAGGCCAAGTGCATGGCTAAAGAACAATGACCAAACTTTCACTTTCATAATTACAGAAATACACATACCTGTAGCTTCCACCATGCCTTCCAGGATGACCACGATCTCAAACTCCTCCTTCTCCATCTGAGCCATGGACATCTCCCAAAAGGGGCTCTTCTCGTTAATCTCATGGGAAATGATGAGCGGCGACACCAGGAATAAGCGATCGTCCCCGGTGTCAAACCCAATGTTAATATCGGTCTGGTTTAGCGGAATGAACTCTCCCTCTTTAGTTTGCTGCGATCGAATCAGCTTGGCCCGGATGGATGCCTCTACGATATGGGAGTTCCTCAGGTCTCCCACTCGGAACATGAGGCACATCTTATTGTCCCGTACGGATATAACAGCATTGTGTGAGAACATGAGAGTTTCTGCGCGGTTCTTTGGCTGGGATATTTTGACGAACATGCAGCCCACCATCATCGCGTTCACAATGGATCCCAAAATGGCCTGCACTAAAAGCAAAATTATACCTTCGGGGCATTTTTCCGTGATTACCCGATACCCGTACCCGATGGTCGTCTCTGTTTCGATGGAGAACAAGAAAGCGGAGACGAAACTGTTGAGATGCTCCACGCAAGGGGTCCAGTCCTCCTCATCGGCGTGTAACAAGTCCCCCCGAATGAGCGCGATCAGCCACCACAGGAAGCCGAAGAAAAGCCAGTTGACGACGTAGACCAGGGTAAAAATGAAGAAACTAAGTCGCCAGCGTAAGTCCACGAGCGTAGTGAACAGGTCGCTGAGGTACCTGTAAGTCTCTTGGACGTTGCCGTGATGGACGTTGCACTTTCCGTCTTTCTGCACGTAGCGCTGTCGTGGTTTCTTCGCGGGGTCTGCGAT
This sequence comes from Scartelaos histophorus, assembly GCA_000787155.1. Taxonomy (NCBI): domain Eukaryota; kingdom Metazoa; phylum Chordata; class Actinopteri; order Gobiiformes; family Gobiidae; genus Scartelaos; species Scartelaos histophorus. The sequence continues at coordinate 6,367 of KN503799.1, read as the reverse complement.
GAGATGGGTGCGGTCCGTCGGGATCTGAGGCTCTCGTAAGTGTTTAGGCAGCTTCTTCACCTTTCAGGAAAAACAAAGTACAAAATATTATGTAATAAAAAGTGTATTGTTAAAAAAGATGTATCAAAATATAATAACTACAACTAATGAGCCTATATAGCTAAAAACTATTTGTTGTTCTTATTCTTTTTTAAGGTGTAGTTATTATCAAGTGTCACCAATCATATTTGTGATTTTTCAGTAAGCTGAAAAATGAAAAGGCCGTCCTAAAAATGTTAATGAATTTTGTCAGCTTTTCCCTGGAGGCGATGAAAACAAGAGTCCAGAAGTCCAGATGCAACTTAATATATTTATTTGGTTTAGGCAGAAAATACAGGTACACCCCTGGGGACTGTCCACTTTACATCTCTGCAGCCCCCTGCTGCAGGCACACGTTTATACTGCCATTTTGGCAGACATCAGCTTTCTTTAAATGACTTGGATTCCATATTTGGTTTGGTTTACAGCTTGAACTTAAATAACATGAACACCGCAGTCTTTAAACCGTACATATATGGCTCTACTTTGAACCTGCCGAACACAAATATCCACGGTTCCCCTTGTGTCGACCTTGCACTGAAGCAACAGGTTCCATGTATTTTTAACCCCTGTCTCACATGTCGCATGCAGACTCTTTGTTTAGGAACACACAGATAGTGAAATCATGCAAACTCTTCCAAATAACACACAGATTATAAAGATATCATTTTCACAACTGAATATTAAGATATTATTCCCACAATTCCTAAATATTGTTTCTTAATAACACCTACATGTACTGACCACCTAAATAAAAAAACATAATTTGTTGCCTTATTTGTTGCTCTGTTGCACTGGTGTGTTTGCACAAGGACACGGGGGCAGCAGGCCTGTCAGTGTTGGCCCTGCTCCAGTGCTCTGTCCCTTTTGTCCTCATGTCCCCTCCCTCTCATCCCTCGCCTCTCTATCGCACTCTGGCAACTCTACCCTCATCCATCCTCCCTCCATATAGACGACTAAATCAATGACTAAATTAAGTCTGAGCAAGCCAGTTCAACTTTGTCTAAAAACATAAGTGAATTTCCTCTCATTTACCACTGTGGCTCGCTTTCTTGAGTTTTTTTTTTTTACTGACAGTTGCAAGGACAAAAAGGACAGACCTGCTAAGGCACTTTGACAGAAACCAAGGACGTGTTGTCAGTGCATTGTCACCCGGGTCTTTCACTTGATAAGTACAGTGCATTGTGTTAACGCATGACAACATATTATTGTTGGGCTAATAGGACACCTGTGTACAACTAGTCATACGTGTCACTAAGAGACGTACCTATTGTGCTCCGAGTAACACTGTGTTGTATTATACAAACAGTGAAGGACAAACACTCTTGTCTTCATGGCTGCAGCTGCTTGTCTAATGTGCCATATGCTTCAATGAAACGTCACAGATGATACTATTTTTGAATGCGGTTTAGTTATTGCTGTCTTCTTTTATTGACTCTACAAATGTCAAGAAATATTGAAAAGTGATTACAATCATAGTCGGTGACATGAAATATGCTCTTCCTCGTTAACACTAGAATAAACTTTGAAATCAAATGCAACCAAATGGATTCTAAATATTAAGATACAAGGTGACATGGCGCAGTGTCTGAATTACTGTTAATTAGAGGGAGATAATAGAAGAACGCATAGGCTTTCCCATCCATTTCCTCACATTTACGTCGAGGTAATCAAGTGATAGATGAAGTCGTCACATGTGGTGTCACCAGGCTTTAGCCTTCGTACTGTCAATATATATTCCCCCAGGGCAACGGACCATAAACAAATTCATTAGTCCACTCCACATGGCTGAGGTAAGTGCCGGGTGTTTTATCTCATTGAGCTTCTCTGTCTTTGTACTGGTCAAATGGACAATGTAAGCTCCAATCAGCCCGGAGGTCTAGACAGATATCGGTTTCAGCTGGATCCCATCCTTAAATGGCTTGTCCTGCACTTATCAAACCAAAGTGAGATAAAAGACCCATTTGTCCTCTGCACTTAGTTGACTGGCAAATTGGAAACAACTATTTTCTATATCACCTCTTAAGTCTGGATATTTGTATTTAAGTGCGATTTGGAATTATCTGAGATTTCATTGTACAAATCAGTGATAGTTACTGCACAAAAGCCTGCAAAAAAGTGGTAGCTTATATCCTTGTAGTATTGCCTACTAAATATAACTAATGTAACTAAATACACATGTGGGGAATTATTGATTGAAAATAGACGGTTTTCAAGGCCAATTCCGGTCTCAGTGAACATGTACACTGAGTCACTTGACCTTGCTTAAGGGGAAAAAAGACACGAGTGTACGTACGCACTACATTCCATACATAAAACATCAGACTCTAGCCTTCATTAAAAGTTGATGAGTACAAATCCACAACATACATGGGAAGTCATGTAAATGCAGAGATGTTTTTTGCATTTTTATTTGAATAAATGTATTTAATGAAAGTTGAAGTGATGAAAATCAGGCTGTGATCTTTTATAATCTTGCCAGTGTTTTAGTTAGTGACATTTTGAGCTTATGTTGCTTTCTTGATGAATAGCCATACTATATTTAACATATCATTCTTTCCAACATAGCTGCACAAAATTATATTGTTTTTATTTTTAATTTTTTTTCAAGACTTCACGGGACAAAATGAGTCTAAGCTCAGACTTTACCTGTGCAGGTGTGACTCCTATCTCCATGTTGTGGTCCATGAGGACTCGAGAATCTCCTGCCATCCTCAACTTCTGCTGAGCACCTGGAACAAAGTACAGAAATATGAGCAATGAAGACTTCAAATTCATTAGAACCATTCACAAATAACTGTAGAATGCCTCGTTGTGGACCCTTGTGTAGCATTTATCCACATTAATGCATGAGACAATAGGAGCTGCTGTAGGCCACTCCCATAACCACACTGCTTTCATCGTGTCTTTTAAATTGCTACTATTTGTCAATATGCCAATATGGGGGCGCTGGTGTAATTAGCAACCGGCGACACACACCCTTTGAACTTTGTGTGTGAAAAGGTCAGATCGTCAATAATCTAATGTGGAGATATTTGCATTGGCGTAAAAGAGCTGACCATTGCACGGCAAAAATAAGTAAATATAATGACCCACACTACTGTATAAGCTTTCAATCCATTTCATATGTTTGTTGTCATTACACGTATCTGGTGCTCTTCAAAGATAATCTCCCTTCTAATACAGATTATAACAGTGTAATAACCACACTTGGGAGGTGACCTGAGGTGTATCATGGGGTAATTTGCCTTGACTGCATTAGTTTCACACACAGGCCATTTTAGTGGCAATAGGCAGATCTGTGTTTCTGGTTATCCACTTATTAAATTCACAGAGAGAGAAGAAAAGTGGTTAAAACAGAATGAGCTCATGTTAACGGTATAAGCAGTCCAAAGTTATTCCTAATTTTCTGATCCTAGCATCCTAAATATTCACTGTGATTAATTTCTAACCACATTTCATAACTTTCAGTGACACAATTTATTGTCATGGTAAAGCTGACAACAATCAGCATGCTAACAGTGCACTTCCTGGTTCTCAGATAATTTAAGGATGCAGCCAGCACACAGCACTCTTATTCTGCTTTTTCAATATATCACTACTGGGGCAAAACAAATTTAAAACAAAACAAAGTACGTGGACAAAAATTAGATACAGCTACTTTATATTTCATCCAACTGCTGCACAATAAATATGCATCTGATACACTGAAGATATATTCACCCAATTAGACACACATCCGGCCTTGTGTTTGGCTTTTCCCTTCTGATGTAATAATAGTGGATCATTTGCCTCCCAGTGTGCAATGATTCACATATTGATTTGTTTGCTTGATTTGTCTTTATGGGACCTGCAGTACTCGCACCAGCTTAAGTGTGTCCACTGTGAATGAATCGTAATTTAGAAGGAAATAACTGTGGGGAGAAAAGGTTTATTATTAGGATTGTTTTTGCACTGTTCAATAAAATAAATTGTTAATTGCAATAATTAAATGAGTTAGCGTGATTTGTTTGAAAGAATTGTGTGCTGTTTTAATAAGTAACATTATGTAACATTTCCCATGGGGCGTTTACCACCATCTTGTCTCTGTGGAGATATTGTTTTGTATAGGATGTTTACAGTGAGCCACAAACATATCTAGCTTTCTTACAGATTCTTTGGAGAGGCAAAAGTATGTAAAAAGTACATCCAGAAAAACAGATGATGTATATACATTGACAGGGTAGATAAGTTTAATGCAATGCAGTGGAACAAGTAAAGAAACAAGCAAAGCTACATTGTACTCCCTTCAGTCTGTAGTAGTTTTTACAGCCAGATGCCAGAATAGGATTGTCTTCTGCACAGCTGTCGATATTAAATAATAGAAGAGTTATGGCTGAAAAACTGCAACACTTCAGAGCAATTAACTTATAGGTCCACTGTGAAAATGTTTAAAGTTTTGAAAGTCCTTCTCAGAAAACTAACTTTCTGGATCAATTCCTCGTCTACCTGACCTTAAAGACATGTGACAGTTTTTCGTCATCAGAGTTTAAAGCGTCTCCAGCCGAGCGTGGAGATGTGAAGGCGTCAGAAATCAGCCACACAGGACTGTAGTGTTGACAGTGATGGTCTAAGCAAAGGGCAGACTGACGTGACGAGCATCCCAGTGTTAGAACGAGGAACAAAAAACTCCAGGTTAGGTGAGGAACGCACTGCGAATACATTACGAGGAGTAACTAAGGTCTTTCTGACTCATGTTTGGATCGTCATGAATTAAAGATGGGTACAAACCGCACGAAAACGCATTGAGGTTTTCAGTGCGTTTTAGGAACACGAGGCGCCCTGGGAATGCGGCTCGGAGCTGATACTGATACTGCAGGGGGAAGTTTTATCTTGGTGCTTTAAGAGGGTAACAAGCATTTATCTTGTTACCACGAGAGTGACAGAATGCCTAGGTTGAGTTGTGCCGGCGCAGATAACACAGCACTCATCTGGAGTTAGGGCTGGAAAGTAAAGACTCGCAACCCCTGAGGTATTTAAACACACGAGAGGTTTCTGTTTTTGCTGACACTGCAGGCAATAAACAACCGTCAGTATAAAATATCAACAGGTTTTGGCGCTTTGTTTTTACTTTGTTGAAATTTCTCTCCAGGCCTTTATGAAATAGCTCAGGGATAAGAACTAGAAACCGCTTCAATATATTGTAAACCGTGCCGAGCTCTAAGCTGGGCACCCATCCCAGGCCAATGTGTGCAGCCTTTTCACTTTGCTTGATGAGCTTGTACACATAAAACTGGTGAGACTGGTGTGAAATTACACAGCAGTAAAGCACGGTGGCTAGTATAGGTGGGAAATATATCATTGTACACATTATAAGAGCAATGGTTTGAAAATATGCAAGATTAGAATATTTGTTGCTTACAATCTCACAATGCTTCAAATAAAAAGACTTGTGCTGTAATATTTCAGCACATCTCTGTTGAATTGCCAAAATATCTTATTGTTAATCATTTCTGACACTATTTCCCAAACGTAGTGGCTTGTATCCAAGGTATAAAGGGCTTGTGTTGAGAATCTGTGCTTCTTCCTGTGGAGTTGGCTTGCTCTCCTTGTGTCAGGTTGGCCACATCAGCCTTTAGCTATACACGACTTAAACCCACGACTCAAGATCTAGAGAGGGATCTCAGACCTGCTCCTGTCAGTTTAGGTCAAATTCAGAAAACAAACTTTTCTTTGGGCAAAAGTTCTATGAAGAAAGGTTATTGTTTACCTATGAGCAAGTAAAATGTTACACTCCTCCATGGCTCCTTGGCATATGCATTATAACAGAGACTTGACTGCTTGACAAATTGAAATAAAAAATACATTGAAACACGAATGACACTATTTGCGTTTCCATTTACGGTAAACACTTTGATGTCTTTCAGATGCAAAATTGCTACGTGCATAAGATTGATAATGTGCTCAATTTTCCATAGTAGATAAATGAGGCTTTTGTGCACACGGTGACCTTTGAAAAGCTGAGGCATTCACTTGCCAAACGCCTTCTATATAATTCATGTTTTTTGTTGATGCTGCTGCAGCAACTCAGCGTGACTGGGTTAGATATGACGGCAGGACATAGCACATTCAGCAACATCTTCTCTTTTACAATACAAATTAGGCCATTATAGAGCACTGATCCATACATGTGTAAGGTCAAGGGGTTTGGTTTCACTTTATCACATAGAAAATGATGCTGACACCAGTTAATGCAGCAAGGCCACACATGTGTTTACTACTACTACCACCAGCAGTACTATTACTACTG
>KN503797.1:8670-20280 GCA_000787155.1 Scartelaos histophorus | reverse complement strand
AAATAAAGTGGATTGGATTGAAAAAGCAACAATAAAAATGGTAAATTAGTAACGAAAAATAAAGATTGTTGTCAAATAAGCCATAAATATTTAAATGTATGTGCTCAAGTAAAAATAAAATATTGAAATACTGTAATACAAATATGTTTCTTAGCTGTATAGAGGAGGAGAAAGGAGAAAGTTTGCAAAAATTAAATAATGATTGACGTGATAGAAGGTTTTCTATTACATAATTGTACAGTTGGAGTATGGTCTGAATATAGTCCTGTATCTCTCACTGTTTAAGCAAAACTATAGGAGTTTGTTTGAGAATGAGCTCCTCAAAATGTTCTTAAAACGTAGACTGTGTTTAAAATTGATTTTTTCTTTCTTTTTTTTTATTTTTTATTAACCATTCATCCATCTTCCTCTTATCAGGGCTGGTTCGTGGGGCTTTGGTATTAGCAGGGTCTCCCAGTATTATTAAATGATTAAATGTCAGTCATTGTGTTCATTTTCTTAATGCCACTTATAGTAATGATCCACAATAGATAAATAAATCAATCAATGTGCGTGACTGAATGAATTATATTGAGGCCCTTCTAATATTTGGCTAGTAGCACGTCTGGCTTTTGGCTCAAACATCTTTCATCCCTTTTATTTGCACATTTTTCAACATTTTTTTCAGTAAAATTGATAGCTTTAACATGGGCTACTCGGAGATCAGAATTTTCAGAGCAAGGTAGAAAAAAAATATTGTGGAAGTATAAAAAATGAGTAGCATGACCCAAATTTGGCCCAGCCCACAAATCTCTGAAATTAAGTCATTTATTATATTTTCCCCTCCTGCAAATGTTGTCCAGTGATGTGTAATGGAGGGCATGCCCAGAATGATGAATTCAGTCACAGCTGGGTGGACTGGACACAGAGAGAGGAAGAGGGGGAGAGGGAGGATGGGAGGGTGAGGCTGAGAGAGTGAATAAGAGAGAGGGGAGAAAGAAAGGGAACGAAAGAGAGGGCAGAGAAAAAGAGGGAGGGCGAGAAAGTGAATGAGAGAGTGAGAGTGAGAGACGTTTCAATCTCTTCATCATCTGACAGGTGACACCAAAGTCCCCCTGACATGACAATTGTCTCACCATGACACAGTACTGCACACCTCATGATCTGAACTTTTAAAATTGTTTTAAATTACACCCATATTTAATCACATTTACAATTAAAACACGACGCACTGAGTGAAATACGATATGAAAGATAATGCACTGATTGTCTGGAATGATGGTGTAGAATTACATTTTTTATATCTTATATCTTGAAGCACACATCTTTATTACTCAGAAATTGATACTTTGCAGCTAATGTCATTAAGTCCCTGGGGTGTGAAGCTAACGGAAAGCACTACTCTGTAAGAAGCTCCGTTACTCAAGTTAATATGAGGTTTATCTTCAGCTTTTCTTTGCTGAAGTCATAAACTGATTTTTCAGACAAACTTTTTGGGTTGTTTGTATGGGAGATAATTTGTTTCATCAGATTTTGAATTTTAAACGCCATTGAATTTCTCACTTTGAATTTTTGTAACTTTGAAAAAACACGTTTGAATTATTTTTATACTGAATTTTAATTGCTGAAATTTTACATGTTCATTTTCAAAGTGTTTCAAATTCAAAATTAAAATTTCACCTTCAGCACAGATATTTTCCTCAAATTCAACAGTCAAAATTCAGAGTGTAAAATTTGCAGTAAAAAAAAATTCACCGGGATGATCCAAGATGCCAAGGCAGAAGCAATTGATCCAAAGTGAACTGATCTAATTTAGTAACAAACAGGAAATGGTGCAGTGAAGCGATCTGATTGGTCAGAATTAGCCTCATCCAAACCTCAAACCCCGCCCACAGATGAGAACAGCCAATAGGAAACAGCCTCTATCCTCCTCTTTCACTCTGGATCGATTGCTTCTGCCTTTACATCTTGGATCTTTGCTACGAAATTTTCCACTGCGAATTTTATACTCTGAACTTTAACTGTTGAATTTGAGGGCTTGGAAATATGTAGTGAATATTTAAAAGGTGACATTTTTATTTTAAATTTGAAACATATTGAAAAAGTACACTTAAAATTTCAGCAACTAAAATTCAGAATCAAAATAATTCAAACCTGTTTTTTCAGATTTAAACAATTCTAAGTGAGAAATTCAGTGGTGTTTAAAATTCAAAATCTGATGGAACAAATGATCTTCCATATGTTTGCTAATGTATTATTCATCGTGTCGCCATGGTAACTGCCAAACATTCTGCTAACAGAGATACATGTAGATCACCCACAAGCGAAGGATCAGTAGCTTGGAAAAACTCACCTCTCCACAGATCTGACCTGTATCTTCGCCTGTATTTGGTGAAGATAGATGGTTTAATGCGTTACTGTGGGACATTACAGTCAAAGCACAAATAGTGGTATTGCTAATTATTATGTAAATGTTTTAAACTTTGATTTCTTGCTCTAGCACTTTAAATGCAAAAAGCAAATATGTCAAAATCGTAAAATACTGACTAAAAACTACACTGAAAAAACAAATAGATAAACTTATTATATCGTTCATCTCCCACACAGATATTGTCCTACAGGCTACGTCGTCTTGTCTAGAAAAGCTTTGTTTCTCAGTGATTATTTGTCACTCATTGACTCTCATTGGACTGTTGTGGGTAAACCTCCGTCAGTTCTCATTTGGCAAAACAGGATCAATATGAGGCTTGTTACGAAAGGAATGAAGTCGCGGATGTTTGAAGTATTCCCCTTTGAGGCCTAGTAATTGATTTTAGATCCACCAGACAGGCCGAAACAATAGTCTCTTTGATTATCTATTGTGTTTGAATCCATCTATTTATTTTGTTGATTTTTACCCTTCCACAAACTAAGATATTATTATAGAGTTTATCACCGTCCTATTCTAATTGGGTTATACAAGTTAATGTGCGGTAGGTCGACAAGAGATGCCTGTTCAAAGGGGGCCCTCCAGCTCGTCTTAACCTCTTCATTCTCCCAGCAACTTTGATGTCGACTAATGATCGCGAGGCTGATCCATCGATGGTTTTCATTTAGAAGCTAGTTTCTCTCCTAGATATTTAACTCACACAAATAAATAGTAATGAACCATCAAAACAAGAAAAGTTATAGCAGCTGTTGAGTAAAGATAAGTGGGAGAGCTTTGCCTACAGCGGGTTACTTCAAAACATCAGCGTTGGCGGCTGGAAGCAGGATGTGTGTCGGTTGTTATTATCTTGGCTGGAGACGGTAGCTGTTTTGGGGTCACGAGGATAACTGGTGGACAGGTTCCCAGTACTGTCCGATTGCCAGAGGTGGGAAGAGTGACATTATTCTATCTTCAATATAATATCACTCCGGTTTATTGGAGGAAAACCATCCAAATCCTTCCTGAAGTAAAAGTTTATTGGTACAGAAGAGGAATTTGTCCTATGCGTTTGACCGATCTTTAAATGCCATTGGGGCAATTCATGGAGTAGTAGTTTGATGGGAAAAGTGCAGCATCTGGTGGAAAACTCAGCCTAGTGAGGTATTGAGTGAGCCACTTTGCAACAGCTCTTTGGACACTGGTAACACAAATGTTAAAAAACACTGTAAATATAATAATAAACACACATGAATTTCAGAATGATGAAAAACTCAAAAATATTGCCTATACAAGGAGCCGAAACTGATTAGGCATGGATAGTATTGCTACAAAATTATTCACTAAATTTAGTGAATATTTTTACAAAATATAATTTTGTGTAAAGTGTATGTAAAAAATAGTGTTATGCAACTCGATAATCCAAAAAGTAAATGTAACTCGTCTGTACCCAGCTCTGCCAATCCACAGGCACTCCCTGAGGAGGAGGCAGCCAGCCTGTACTCAGCTCTTTGGCAAAGCCTCCCATTCTCCCCTTGGTGGCAGCTGCTGCTTCCAGAGGCTTGATAGGCTATTAATACCCCGGCTAATTTTACCAATCCATTCAGATTTACCGTTTTCCACTTGTCAGTGTGTTGATTAAGAGGCACATGGCCATCAGTGCCGTAGACTTAATAACATGAACAGGGGCTAATAATGCAGCAGGAGTTTAAAAGGAAGGTGCACTGATAAAGTCACACCAGCTCACTTCAAATGCACAACGCACAAGAAATAACTCACTATTTTACTGTTTTATACTGTTACACAAATTTACAAATGCAAATCCTCGATCACCACAGAATAGTTCAGTAACTATAGAAGAGTTTGCTCTCAAACAATGAGAATGTTTAGTTACTGCAGGTATTTTATTTTATTTTATTAACTGACTGCAGCATATATACTTTTCATTAAATAAATTCTTCAAACAAATGTGCAAAAACAGTATTTCTGTTTATTTATTTCAGTTCATAGGCTTAAGATGTTTTCTTTTACATGCATTATGAGAAAAACAAAAATAAAATAAAATAGTGAATTTGGTCTGACTTGAAATTACACAGCAGAGAAATGGAAAAAAATGAAACATGTCCTAGATTTTTTTTTAAGGGTCTCACCACTTTTATGGAAAAGTTCTCTGGTAGTTCTTTACAGCTCTTAACACGCGTTGTTGCTCTTCAAATATTTATCACAAAATGACTCAGGTCTGGACAAGTTTGTGATTAACTCTGGGCTCTTTACTTTCAGGTAATGGTGCAGGTTATGGGCTCTGACCTGCTGTGCTGGGTGCAGTTCCCCCTGGAGCCTCCAGGTGGTGCAACAACACAGGCTGTGATTTAGCTCACGCTGAATCCCGCAGCCACGAGGAGCTAAAGAGAGTCACAGAAATGGAAACGATGATTCTTTTGTGTTTGTTAACCCCTTTAAACTGTCACGTACGAAGAGGCACATTTTAGCTGGTTTCAAGGAGTCACGAAGCAGGTAACAGGCTTTACTTTATGGATTTATGGATAATGTGCTGAACATTCACTGTAAATAAATATCATTTTTACAAGATGTTGAATTAATTTGCTGAATCTATTTTGATGGGTTGTCTACAAACAAAAAGCGCTCTTGTCAACATCAATATTAGCCAGAAAATATCACTTCTTACACATATTTAGCCAACTGGTTGTCAGTGCCTAAATCCAACTTGCTAATATGTCGCCACCTGTCCCTTCAGCACCCATCTCATCTATTTAGATATCGATGCTAATTTCTAGCCGCTAATTAACGCTGTTGTTATCACTTCAATTTCTCAAATCCAGAGCATTTTAAACAAGGGGAGTTTTACATGTGGAGTCTTCTTACAGGATCTACAGACGACTTTATGCTGAGAGTGTAGACTGGATAAGGAAACCCTGAGGAGAGAACATGCATCTCCACACAAACATCTGGGAATGAAACCAGTGGTCTTCCTGCTCTGAGGTAGACGTTATAAGCACTATTCCTCACCAGCTAACACAGTTTGTCTGACTTTTGTTACATTTTGTTATCGTCACTCTTACTTTAAACACATTGTTGATGTACACTACAATAGTCCAGTTTCACAATACAGTATGCTGCAAGGTGCAAGGTGGGTAACTCATGACAAAATGATTTGGTTAGTCAAATACTGCAGCTATTCAGCTTACAATAATCTTAAGGTTGCCCCAGTGGATGAATTGTGACTTAACCATAACCTAACTTAAAGGCCCTATAGTAAGCAAAATTGACTCTTTTGTGCTTTTAGCCATGTTATCATGTCATTAGCTCCTCAAAAACATACCTGGAGTTGTGTTTTGTTCATTTCACACATGTTTGAGAAATCTTTTATTATTAGTCTGCATCTCCAAAGCTCAAAATGCTCTATAAAAAGTTTCAAAAGGAGCGCTTCCTGGAGGATAATACACAGTAGAAAAAACACAGTGGTGTCTTTGGGGAAGGGAAGTCAGTTTAACGATGCAAAAAATCCAAGGCACTCACCGGTTGAAATAAAATGCCTTTATTAATTTACGGCATGTCAAAATGGACAAGTTTAGCTCAAAATGCTCTGTTCCAACTTGTGATGCCATGAAACGAAGCAAGTTAACAGCTACTCTTCACCTTTAGTTCAGTAGAGATGGGCAATTCCAAGACGGAAATTATCCAAAAGATTGTAGTGAAGATGTATGGAGATTTAAAACACAGTGGAGCTTTTCCTGTATTAGCACATGGCAACACAAGGTGGGACAGTGTGTTTTCAGTTTGAGAATCCTAAATTCAAGGGGTATTAAGCATGTGTGAATGAAACAAACCCCTACTGCAGGTATGTAGGAAAATAGAGTCATACGGGCCCTTTAAGTTGGAAACAATTGTGTAAATTTTAGTCATTTTCAATTTGGTCTATACTGTAAACTACTAAGTGTTCTATTTCTCACTGTCTATGTCACATTAAAGAGCCCATTTCATTATTTTCTGATCTATGCTATAATACTGTTTCCTCATCACAAACAGACCTGGAGATGTGTTTTGTTTCATTCACACATGTTTAACACAAAACAAAATATTTAGCTTGATTTCATTGAATTCCTCCTGTTCCACCTTGTGATGTCATGTGAAAACTCGAATCAGATGGATGATTTGAGCCTCGTAATTGCCAATCTCTACTGGGCAAAATAAAAGGTAGCTGTTCATTTTAAAACTACCACTACATGACATCAAAAGGTGGAACAGCGCATTTTGAGCTTTGGAGAATGTAGACAGACTAATAATAAATTATTACTCAAGCACGCGCGACATTTTGATGAGGTAAAGATATTCTAACTTGGCTTAAAGCTCACAAGAATCTATTTTGTGTAATATAGGACCTTATAACTTTACTATTAAATTCTGGTTTCATAAAGGTGGTCACATACTAAAGGAATGGCAGTATAAACTATGTAAATGAAAGAAAACTAAGATTTATACCATTCTCATGTTGTTATTTTTCTTGAGTAATAGTAAAATTGGGATATTCCTAGTTCTCACTCTAATGGTTTCATTAAAACCGAATATTGTAACATCCTTATGACTGTTAACAGGGCCTATCATTCTTCCATAGTAGCCTGTTCTTCTCAGCCTCCACCTCAGATCCTCTGTCTGTCTGCCAGCCCAGCGGCTCTAGCGTTCAGCTCCACTAACCTGATGTGCCATGATTTGCTGCTGGTTATGCATCAGCGCTGTGGTCTCATCTCACATTCCCCTCTACAATACTGCACACTGGAATAATGAACCCAGCTCTGCCTCCCTGCCACTGTAGACCTGTATATGCCAGTGTCTGCGTACGCTGTTGTGTTTGCCATGATTGCTGCGTTTGACAATAGAGCCACGGGGAGCTCGGGGAAAGCACGACGCAGCCCAGGTTTAATTTCCTCTGTCAGATGGAGCGATAGTTACAACAAATGTACGGTAACAGGGAAGCACCGTTTTCTACCGTGGCATTGTTTACCATATGTTTTCGAATTTGCTTTTTGCATGCATAAGCAACTTTTATCTTCCAACATTAACTTTGAAGAATAAGAATGTGAAAGCAAGTTTGTGACGTAAAACCCGGTGTTCTATAGAGGCCATGTGTGATAGTTTGGGTTTTCACATGCAAGATTTTACAGTTTAATGAAAATAAATATATCTGACACAGCTGATACTTTGCAGCTGATGCCATCAACTTTCCCTGTGGGTGTGAAGCTAACTGTAGGCACTGCTCTGTCTTCTGTTACTCAAATTAGACTTAAACTGAGCTTTATTTTAACACGATCTGACCAGAAAGCTCAGCTCAACTTTAACAGCACAAACCAGGTCACCTATTGTAGTTCCAAGCAAGTTAAGTCTCTCACACATAAAATTAAAGTTACAAGCTAGCTAGCATTTGCCAACAGTCTTTCAGTCAGTCACTCTCACCTTTTTGTTGAAAATTAAGCTTAACAGATTCATACATGCTCATATAGATCACATGTTTCTGGAAATGTGTTGTTTAAATCTATTTAGCATTTTTTCTTTTGTTTTCTCTTGAGTATTTTTGTCTTTGTTCACTAAGATGAACATTGTGTCGATATAGCCAGTGAGATATCTATCTTTCAACATTGAGATTCTAGTACCTACATTTCTTTTTTATTGCATGGAGATTTCTTTGTATCTCACATACATTTCAGCATTATCTATTGAATACTGTATAGTCTACTAAACTTTTTGGACTACGAGGTATATAGCTACTTTATTGAACATGCTGAACTTCATATTGATGTTGAAGTCAAACAAAAAAGTGTTTCTGATCCAAATAAGAACACTTCAAAGCATTTGATTGGTCAGAAATGCCTGTCATTTGCTATGCTTGATTGAATAGCTTGTTAATTAAAGTCCTGTATTAGACAAAATGAATTATTGTGTGTTAAAATGTTGTGACTGCATCAAAAACTTACCTGGAATAGTTATGTTTCATTCACACATGTTTGAATAATCCTTGGTCTACATCTCCAAACCTCTGTTCCACTTTATGATGTCATGTAGTGGTAGTTCTCAAGTTAACAAATGTATTTTACCTTTTAGTTCAGTAGAGATTGACAGTTCCGGGTCTAAAATCATTACAATGATTATAAGGAAGCTGTTTGTGACATTATAATCTGTTTCAGAAAATAGCATAATATGGCCCCCTTAATCATTGTCATTGAATTTTTAGAAGATCAAGAGATGTCAAAGTATAACTTAACTCGCTGGCTCCTAAAGTGCCATGTTGGTTGTCAGGGTAAGAGAAGTTCAATGGGCTTTGTGTAGAAGGATCAGATGGGGAGTAGAGATGAACCAAGGCACATTTCTTTACTTGCATATGAATTCATGGTTAATGCACAGTTCATTTTCTTAACAATTACTCATCTTTTCAAACTCAACATGTCTTTTGTAAGCCACTGATTGGTCACTGATTTGGCAGGCGTTCCCAAACTTTTCAGGCCGGGAGCACCAAATAACCATGCAACTGATTTGAGAACCCTCAGGGCAAAACAAAATACTTTTAGGTTAAATCAGGTGTTGTTGCTGAATTGTTGTTTGACCCAGTTTCACTAAAATGTGCTGTTTTGATTAGGAATAAATTAAATATAGATTCATAATGGGATCAAAAATGGGATCTTAAAATCAGCTTGCAACCCCCAGCTCAGTGGTGCTCCAGTGATCCTGACCCCCCCACTTTGGGAACCCCAACCTTAAACTAACCAATTTGTTAGATTTTTAAAAGATCCTGTAGTTGTTGTTTCATTTTTTCTTTTTAGCTGCCTTGAACATGTCAGGAATATTTTATGTTGTAAAGCATGTTTTACCTGGGGAAAAAGCTCCAGGCATACTCGCCTTGAAATATGTGTAAACAAAATGCCAGCAAAGGGCGCATTAAGGTGTGTGCAAATGAAATGAGTCGAAACTAAAACTCTTAATTAGAGGAATGCTACTAAACTACACTAAACAAATAAGAAAAACTTCTCCAACTCCGATTCAACAGGTATTTTTTGTGGATGTGCTATTGCTTCTGTATTACCATTTCACTGGAGCAATCTACTTTTCCTTCTTTTTTTTGCCTTAGTTTTGCGCAGAACTGACTCACCCAACATATGCCGCCTTTGTCAGCGTGCGATTCCCTGCTCTAAATTATAACGGGGGTATTACTCACGCCATCCGAGCCCAAGAAACTACAGCGTTCTGTCGTTTTTATCTCTGCAGCACATTTGCACATGGGCCTCACATGGGCTGCTGCTGCTGCTGCTGCTGCTGCTAAAAATGGGCATCCAAGATTTGTTCATCACGTGACAGTAGCAAGTAACACCACTGATTTACATGGATGGAGCTCTATGGCTGGCCGCACATGGGCTCTTTCTATGGATAGATAGTGAGTGGATATTAGGATATATTTGTACAGTTTTAAGGTTTGTTTTTTATTTGATTTTAGAGGCATTTTACCAGAATTGATACTGATACTAGCAGTGGTTACTTGCAAGTGTGATGATACTGACTATTACCGATTAGAGTATTATACTTTTTTTTTTTTTAATTTTACTTTTAATTGTAAGGTTTGGGTTAGAGTTGGTCTGTAGCCACTGGTATTGAGCATTACTAGCAATATATTCCATTTTGTCTGAAAGCTAACAAAACCTACAGTACATGGAGATGAATTTGCTAAAACAATTTAAATAAGCAATAAAGGAGCTGCTGAACAACCCCATAGGACACTACTTTGAAATACACCACTTTATAATACATTTGTGAACCTAACTCAAGAAGTTGCCATTGGTTTATTATTAGACTAACTTAGAATTCTATATGCATAAGAATTTGATAAATACAGTTTTTTTCTTTCTTGGTACCAGACTGTGGAAAAGGAGAACGTGCCTTCAGCAACAGAAACAAGTTAATTGAAATAGATTTGTGGTGAAATCACAAGTGGCATTTCAGGCAATGTCCCAAATGCGACGGTGCTAAAAAAACAGACTAAACACCCATCGCGACGCAATCTCTTCAACTCCAAAACGCAACATGAGATTATAGCATTTGTTCATAATTACTACTATTCGATCGCCGTCTCGGGTTTAAATTATTAAAATGTTCAAAAATGGATGATCAGTGGCTTTTCCTGTCGAATTTGAGGGATGCCGTGCGACTTCTTTATGGTAATTGAGCGGTGTTTAATGCCGTCGTTAGCATGCACAGCGGCAGACGGGAGGCGCTACATTCTTTTTCACTACTTCCTCTCGGGCGGGCGGCGCTGACATGCCCGCATTTGTCACATGATGGGTCGCTCAGTCAGTCACGCAAGAGTGGCACGTTTACCCGCAGCGCAACTTCGGATTCAGACGCCAACCTCCGCCAATTAGACAAGCCCTGAGTAATGGAGGCACTATGAAAAGCGCCACCAACTGCAGGCCTAAAAACATGAAAGATAGATGCTAGAGTATATTTTTGTTTGTTTGTTTCTTATTAGGGCTGTAGTTGGCTATAGACGTTCTTAGTCAACGAAATCCATGCTCTAATGATTGATTGGTTGACTGAAAATGGGGCGTATCTCTATGTATTTGACCCAAACTACAGTCATAAGACTAACCCTGCCAACGTTCATGCAAAACCAATTGTTTATGTAGAAAAAACGTACTAGGAAATAGGGTGAATGTCTCTCCCCAGTCCTCAGGCCTTTTTCACTTTTACATTTGTTCTGTCTAATAATGATTGCAGTCCTAAAACATATCCAAAAAGTAATTAAAGTGGCAAATTTTCTTGGCTTTTTTATTCTTGCCCTTCTATGGTACATCCGATTTGTTGGGAATATAACTTAAAACTATAAATGCAATCAAATACAACATATCCTTTTTATTTTTAGAGAGCCTGAAAGAACATGGCCCTTGTCCTTCATTTAAAAATCAGCAGAAAATTGTATTCAGAACTTAAATTCACATTGCATCATTACACCCCTACTTCCCAATGGTGAAAAATGACCCCAGCAAGCCACCATACTCCCTCCCTTGCAGGTAATAACCCAGAAATAACATGCAGAGATGATAGGCTAACGATATTACTGATGAAGAAGCCGGGATTATCCTTTGCTGCAACAGACTGGAAGGAGCCAGCGCGGCGTTTCAATGTAATGGCCCCGCTCCGGATAATCCTTCAGAATCAATGCAGTCAAT